>VZRI01010149.1:29517-44925 GCA_013397515.1 Upupa epops | reverse complement strand
ATTGGCCTTTCATGCCACTTTGGCACACTGCTGGCTCCTGTTCAGCCAGTTGTCAACCAGTACTGCCAGATCCCTCTCCAGACATTAATCCCCAGTCTGTAGCTCTGCTGGGGGTTAATGTGGCCAAGGTGTAGGCACTTAACCCTGTAAACCTCGCCCTGTTGTCTTCTGCCCATTGACCCAGCCTGCTCAGATCTCTCTGCAGCATCCTCCTCCTCTCCAGCATATCAACACTTCCCCTCAACTTGGTGTGATTTGTGAATTTACTAAGGGTAGACTCGATCGCCTCATCAAGGTCATCAATCAAGATGTTGAATAGAACCGAGCCCAGCACTGATCCCTGGGGGACAACACTGCTTACTGGGCACAAACTGGATGTGTTCGCATTCACAACCACTCTCTGTGCCCGGTCATCCAGCCAGTTATTAACCCAGTGGAGGATGCACCTATCTAAGCCACGGGCTGCCAGCTTTTTCAGTAGGATGCTGTAGGAGATCATGTCAAATGTTCTGTCTTTCTGTCTTGCACCAGCACTGATAGAACTGGAAAAAGAAATCCTTCAAGCTCCTCACTGACTTCACACTTGTCTACTCACACTCACAGGACAACGTTACTCATGCCAGGCTACCAGATGTGTCAGAAGGAAGCCAAATGAAAGTAGCAACTCAGCAGGTAAGTAGGGATATCCAACACTTTTTTTGCCACATTAAAATATTGATATGGTAGAAAGGAATTAAAACTGATGCGTGAGAGTTGAACAGCTCAGAAAAAAAGAAAAAAAGGGTCATAATTATTTGTCAGGCTTTCACGCTAATTAACTGAGAGAGCATTTGGTCCACAAGCTTTCTGTCATTGTACTTTTCACAGAGAATTAGCTGGTTCCCTCAACCCTTTGCTCTGTGTATGCTATGGGCTGTGGAATATTCCCAGGTGCAGGCTGAGCTCAAGGTTCTGCCCCAGCCATGGGTCACTGCAACAGCTCCCCAAGGGGCACATGGTGAATCCTCTTTGCCAGAGGAAATATTATAGCAGGACCGAGCTAAACAGGCTGTGTCCTGAGACAGCTTCCTTTTGTCTGAGAAAAGCAGCTGTTTACTGGGAACAAAGAGAATCCAGTATCAGGGGCCTGGTGACACCTACAGTGGGGTGTGAAATGTCCTTTCTTGCCTTCATGTTCAGTTGCATATTGGATCAGTGACTGGGCTACAGACCCAAATCGTAACTACAGAAGAGCCTGATTAGGTTGCTTAGCCCTGAGACTTCTTGTAGGTCACAGTCAAATTCGACACTATTGATTTTACTGTGTCATTGCCACACAAGGAAGGAGGACTGTGTAGCTGTAGTGCATCTACTACCATTAGCTTTCTTGAGAATCTTGACCAGATCAAGAGCACTGAACCTCTGGGGCCATCAACTTCAGCAAAGTTGAAAGAGATGTGAAACCTCCAATGACCACGACATCTGATTCAAGATTGCAAGTTGCCTGTTGAGGAGCCCATTGTGATTTCAGAAGTCAGCGGGAGAAACAGTGAGCCACTAGAAATGGAACATAATCAATTCTTTTTGATAACAGCTCTTGTAAAGAACCATTGAAGTCAGCTGTAAAATACAACTGTAATTGTGCAGCTTGGCCTGTAGTATTACTCTGCTAATAGAGCTACGCCAGCTTTCACCAAGCAATGTGTGCTATGGATCTTAGGGAAACATTAAGTTTGCTTAAAATTCCACTCTGTTTCAACAGGATGACACTCAAAAGGATGTCTGGAGGGAGTGTTGGTTTATACCTAATGCACAGTTCTGAGTCACCAGTCAGTTATGTGATAGAATCGTCTATGCAATTCTAATGGCGACCTGCTTAATAGAAGCTAAAACCAGACAAGAACCATTCAATTACTAGTTATTTGGAAATAAAGTGTGTGTGAACTGGGTTTGTGATGGCCAGATATCTTCTGCATGACAAATAAAGAGATCACAAAGCTCTGCAGATTCTTCCAGTATCACTTTACAATAATGTTTCATCTGATCTCCTAACTATATTTAAATGAATTAAATCCCATTTATCACCACAAGTTATCTGAAGTACTTGAGGATTCAAAGCCAGTTTTTCTTGCTCTATCAAATGCCCTGGTTTCATGAGCGGGTAGGATGTGACCTATAAATTACCATGATGAATAACATCATGAGTAAGAACGTGGGTCAGTTTTTCATTAAAATTGAAAGGTCCTGATTCTCTGTTGTCAGATTATCAAGTGCTGCTGCAGAGGGAAACAAAATGATGTCAAAAGAGCGATGATATTCTACATCCAGCTTGTCCCAGTGTAAGGAACACGTCATGTTATAGGACACAACATAGGCAGAAGCATTATGCTTTTTTTCAAGGACAGCAAGTAGATTCTGATTTATTTCAAGGAGAAGAAATTTCTTGCTGGTTGGAAGTCGGTTTCATGAACACACAGGGTCAATGTACCACTTAATTTCTATATAAATCTTCTAGAGATGGACAAATTTCAAGTAGCACAATGGTGCATCATTTCTGCCAATGCAAGGGAAAGGCGGTGTTACTGGTAATTCCTTCTTCTGATCCAAGGGTTTTGAAAGTCAGAGAAATGTGAGAAGGCTGTCAGGTTATGGAGACTGATGGTGAAAGGCAGATTTTAGGGTATTTTTTAAAATGCAGCAATGAAGCCTCCTGGCATTATTGTGCATTTTACACAGAGAGAAGCTATCAACGCTACAAGACACAGATGAGAATCCTTAAAGGAACAGTGGAGGGTAAACTAAAAGCACATTCAAAAGCAGCTTTTAAATACTCACAGGACATGATTTTGTGACTTCAAATTACACCCGTTCATGATAGGAACAGCTGGTCCCTAGTGAAAACCTGCCAGGTGCCACGTAGGAACAGTGACATTGCTTACAAACCAAGATATTAAGGGCAGCAGCAAGGGCCTTGCACATAGAACTGAACTCTAAATTACTGTCATCAGCACTTGCAAGCATTAAAACAGAGCAAAGCTCAGCTAGAAGTATGAGGCTTTTTCATCAGAAATTCCACCTCTCTGGTCTGCACATGAACTCAGTCTCAGCCACGATGCACTGGACGAAACTCCTTAACAGGTCAAGTTAATGCTCAAAGACTGCAAGCCGCCTGCAGACACAGTGAGATCCCTGTCAAAGGCCAGAGGAACCTTTGCATCTCCATCCAACCTCTGTCGCTTCTCTTAACGAGTCAGTTCCCAAATGAAAAGGGAATGCATCCAACAGACACTCCTCATCTAAGACAGTTCACTGATCAGAAAGGAAGGGGAAGATTGGCAGATAAATGGCAAGCTCTTGGCCTAAAAGGAGACTTGTCACCAGCCAAATGGCTCTCTGAGCTCTAAGATAAGGAAGAAGCCACAGACCAGGCTCTGCATGTCAGCTCTGCAATCTGCTGTGCTGGGAGATACTTAGCAAGTTATTTACTGATTCTTAACAGCGTCCTTCACAGAGATTTACAAGATTGCATAAAGCGTAACAAAGAAATGATCCAAATATCTCATCTCAAGTTAACAGAAAGAGGGAATGCTTAATGTTTGACCCTAAAAATATTGCAAGTATAATACGGTTTCATCTGTTCTCTCAAACGAGAGAAACATCCCTAAATAGAAACTGCAGAGGACATAAACAGTACACGAAGTGAATTACCTGACCTGAAAAATAAGACTTTGGGCAAAGATGTGAACATTAATCAACATACAAACACAGGGAAGAGCCAAGGAATGAGCATTTTTCAATAGAAATACTAAAGATTTACCTTTTAATCAGACTCTGCGCTAAAAGGGAGCTAAGGAAGTTGCCTGAATAAAGATGTGAGAAAGACAGCTGGCAAAGGAATATATTAGATCTGTTACTGAACTCTGAATAAATCAAAGCAGGTAACGAGCCAGATAAAAACCCAATACAGAAATACTGTAAATACTCCAAGATAACACATACAGGATCACATAGAACTATATCCTATGCAGCAAACACTACAACGAGAATTGGGTTTTGACATGTGAAGGCAAAAACAGAGATCCATTTCTTAATGTTTAACTCATGCAGGTTTGAACAGTGAATTGCTTGGAGGACCTGACGTTCTTCCTGAAAACACCAGTTGATTCAGTCTAACACTGGATTGAAGAGTGAAATAAAATGTTCAGAACAGCATTACCAATTGCATCCAAGCTTTAGCACCTATACAATTTACAAGTGTGTATTAGACATGTAAATGCATGAGATACAGGTCGTCTAGCTGGCCAGTCTGTACTCAGATAGAGAGAGTTCATAAAGCATTGCTGGGTCCCCCCACTGCAGGCAAGAATCTGCAGAGACAAGAGCAAGAAATGTTGTGTGTTACTGGTGGGAGCCACTGAGCTTTAGAGAGGCTGTAGAGAAAGGGAGATGTTTTCAAACTCTGATGTACTGAGGGTAGCTATAGGTGCTCCTGGTGTAAGGCACTTCCCTAAGCCAGGCCAGGGGACACATGTGATCCAGTGTGAAGTACACGGCTTGGCATTTCCAGGAGCTCAGCACACAAACAAAACCAAATGAACAAGAAGAAAGAGGGAACAACCTAGTCCCTTGAGGATGGATGTCAGCCTTCTAAGCAGACGAGTATCTGCTAGTTCTGCCCATTTCACTGACCTGAGACAAAAATTCGTAGAGACACAATGTACATCTTTCAAACCTGAGCGCTCAATTTTACTACAAAGATCTCTTTTTAAAGAGAGGGTTTTACAGAGAGCAGCAAAGCATAGTAATAATTAATACCCCGATGGCCAGTGAGTGCTCTGAACAGCTCTTATTCTGCAGACACTGACATTCTCTTGCCAAAGAAAAAACACACTGGCATTTCACGTTAAAAAAAAAACAACGCTCATTGAAACAGAAAAAGCACTGGCTGGCTCTGAGACTAACAATCGAGAAGGTCAGCTGAACAGATCCAGACGGTACAGACCGTGTATGAAGCGTATTCTACCAATCAGACAGCTAATGTACCCTATGCTGCATTGACTTCAGTGGTATCAATACAGCTTACATTAGTTTAACAAAAAGGTATCGCATTAAATTTTCAGACCAAATGCAATTATAAGTCTCAATCAGCACCTTTTAGCGGGGTTACTAATGGAAATACATAAACTCATGCGAGACACTTATCATTCTATTCTGGTTTAAGAGTCACTATTATTTGTGGTTCTGTTACCCAGAAGAACACCCATAATGTTCAGAAAAAACAATGAAAACCTTGACAAGAGAGTTTTACACTGTCATTCAGCAAAGGCTCATATGTTTAAAATCCTATCAAAATAAATTCTGAAGGAGCATCTGTCATATCTTTTTACAGAGATGGGACAGAAAAAAATAGCACTCTTGCTTTTCTTTTAATGATGCATTGCACAACCCTAAATCAAGGAGAGCTGTCTGCTCACAGGGGTCATATGGCACTCCAGAAGAGTCAGTCCAGCTGAGGCTAAGGCACAAGGCAGCTCTAGAGCTTCTCTTAGCTGCATGCAGGAAGCTCATAGAAAGGTGACAGTGACCAGGCTCTAAAGGCCAAGATCTGGATCAAAATACGTAATCAATATCAGAAGGAACTTCTTCACAGTGAGAGTAACGGAGCATTGGAACAGGTTGCCCCGTGGGGTTGTGGAGTCTCCTTCTCTGGAGACGTTCAAGAAACTCCTGGATGTGTTCCTGTGTGATTTGGTCTAGGTGATCCTGCTGCAGCAGGGGGATTGGACTAGATGATCTTTCTAGGTCCCTTCTGATCCCTAATAATTCCATGATTCTAATCAACATGTGGGGCAAAAGAAACTGGGGAAGAGCAAAAGCTACGCAGATGTACAGTTTCTGTGTATAGAAGAGCACACACAGAGGAGTTTCAAGTTACCATCAGAAAAACAGGAGGGAATAAATAAGGTATCTACTCTATATTGGGTTACTACCCTTAGCTACAACTTCTTCTGATCATAAGCTGATAGAAATGCAAGGTAAATTTGTATTAGGCTGTGCTTTAGACTACAGTCAGGAGACAATATGTTAGCGAAAAATACAGTAGCTTGATCCAACTGCTGCTCACTCATTCCACTGTGTGTCAACATAAAACCGTAACACAAAATCTGGTAAAGAAAGTGAGAAATGCTTTGGATTCCTGTCAAATAAACGGACTTCCAAACATCTTGTGATGGTTTGGCTTTTAAAAAGGAAAAGAAATATATGGGAGACAGAGAGCAGAACTATAGCATTTACATTGTGGGAATCGGACAATGGTATTTGTAAGATCTACAGATTTTGCAATGACTCTCAAGAGACAGAGACTTAAACACAACCCTGACTGACAACAGACCCTAAAATAAATAGTACTTTCTGATTCCTTGAAGTTGAAAAGCTATTAGAAAAAGATGTCTGATCATCAACAAATTTTAAAAGTAAACACAATGGTAACTATTCCATCATTAACCAGATGCATCAACATGAACATGTCCTGCATAACATGCAGGTTTACTAGCTGAAGTCTCGTGTGCTTGGATGGGATCCTGAAGGAGCAATTGGATCGTGAACAGCAAATGTGCACTGAAGGGCTTCCTCTGATTCATCTCCCAGGCTCACACAAACTGGGCTGTGGTTCTTGCACCTTGCAGAGACAGTGTGGGGAAATCACCGCAAGGATTTTACAGGCACAAGCGAAGACTCAATTAGAAAACAGGTAGAATAAATAGAAGTGACCACTCTGTGAAAGTGAAGGATTTTTTACCCTCTCTAAAGAAAAACTTCAAATACCCCCACCTGACTACACCACCCCTGTCACACCAGGGAGCTGGGTATTAAGGCAGTGGGCACTGCACTTCTCCCTAGATATTTTAGAGAGTCTTAGGAAGCGCATGACTTTCCAAAGGCTTGCACCTTTGTAGAACTAAGTGAAGAGATTCTGTCTCCTCTAAGCCATGGTAATTTATAGCCTATTTCCAAGAGAAGCGGGCATAAAGAATTGTCAAGCGTCAGGGCTCGACTGGCCACTAGACAGATGACAGATGCTCTCTATTAACCCCTCTCCCTTCCCAAAGGGGAAGAGAAAGGGAATAAGGGAGAGAGATTTATGGATCTGGAAACTAAACCAGCTTTAAAGAAAGTAATAAGAATAAAAATAAAATATTAGGAACAACATAATGAAATACATACAAACACATACAAATCCAGTCCTGAATTCCCCCAGTAATGATCTCCTGCAAGGGGTTAAAGTAGATGACCTTCATAGGTCCTTTCCAACCCCTACCATGCTGCGATTGTGTGATGATGATCACACCACCAGTGATGCCACAGGGTAGGCACTGAGGAAATAACAGACTGAACTCCACAGATCTGGATTCAGCAATCAGGTTGCCCAGAGCCTTGCCCAGCCTCACCTTGAATATCTCCAGGGATGAGGCCTCAATCACCTCCCTGGGCAATCTGTTGCAGTGTCCAACCCCTTTCCTGCTAAAGAACTTCTTCTTAACAGGCCATTTCAATCTGCTCTTCTCTAATTTGAAACTATTGCCCCCGTCCTATCACTACAGGCCTGCACGGGATTGGATCAAAGGCAGAATGGACAGAGTCCTCCTTGCACACTGGCCACCGAACAAGACGGTTTGACACTTGTGGTCACGCAGCTTTACACCAGATTTGACCTACATGGCACGAAATACCTTGCTGATCAGTTTAAAATCACCCCTCTCAATTACCTTTATTGTACTCCACCACAGCACACAAGATGCAGCAGTGTCACTGGTTTCTATAGGTTTCTATTAAGGAAGAGCCATTCTGCACACCAAACTTAAGTTCATAAACATCACATTAACACTTCTAGATGCATTAAAAAACCTTCTCAGGCTGCAGCTCATCAGAGGTGAAGATTGTATCTTTCAGAGCGTGCATGCCCAGGACACAAGCCCCTGCCACTGTTCCTCCTCTAGCACCATTCTCCTGCTCTCCTGTGTTGTTGCAGAAAGAATCCCTGGCAGCTTATATGTAAAGGATAGGGATATATTAACAATTAAAGGTTTACGATAAAAGGCTTTCACAAAATTTAAAGAAATTTGAGTACATCTGCATCAAAATAGTGATACAAGCAGCTTAACATTTCAAAAGTGTATTAGGAATGGAAATAATTTGGCATAAAGTCAGTGCCATCAGGTAATGAAGGGCTCTGCTACATCGCTCTAAGAAAAACGGTGAACAAAATATTTTAAGTTAGAGATTTGCGGTGTTTTTTAATAAGATGCTGAGACCTTAGAATTAATTTTTTCATCCATACACTTGACATTGCCTAAAATCAAAAAGGAAGTCTAGTGAATCAGCCTTTGATCACATTATAATCTGTTCAAAAAAGCCTTGAAAACATGGCATATAAGTGGCAAACCCAAGGCCTTATGGAATGGGTTTAGCACCACAGGAAGAGACTAGTCCTTTTGTAAAGACAATTGTTTTGGCTTTTTAACCAAAAGAAAGAGAAATAAACTTTATCTGGATCAATTCCTGTGAAATGTCAAACTAACTGCTACATGGGGAAATTATGAAGCTCAAAACTATTGGAGTTAGCACCAAAACATGCTGTAAAAGAACATAGCTGAAGGGGATGAAATAGGACGTGCTAAAAGTGAAACTATCAAATGGGGAGAAGCTCATTAATGCAAACCTCCAGGACTGGTCCTGAGATTCATTTTGTTTGCACTTTCATCAGTTATCTTGGCACAAAATAGAAGAATCAAACTAATTAAACATTAATGCCACCAAGTTAGATGGCAGTGACCATACTGATGAGGATCACAGTCACACACAAGAAGAGATGTGTGGCATTAAGGACTGGAGTAACAAAAACGAAATAAATTATGATAGTAAGAAGTACTCCAGTACCCTGGAGATTAACAACCTTCTGCTCTAAACTGATGGCACAGGAATAACATTGGCTGAGGATATTTGTCCGAGGTGATACAACTCTTCACTCACACCAGTGGGACACAACCACGGAAGAGTGCACTGAGGTCAAAGGTGGGGTAGTGACACTGTTTCCCACAGCGTTCTGCTGGAGAAACTGGCTACTCATGGCTTGGATGCAGGTACAGTTTGCTGGGTAAAAATCTGTCTGAACGGCCAAGTCCAAAGAGTGGTGGTGAATGGAGATAAATCCAGTTGATGACCGGACACAAGCGGTGCTTTGCAGGGCTCAGTATTTGGACAACTATTTTATAACTTTATCAATAATGTGGAAGAGGGGATTCAGTGATTCAGTGTGCCACAGGGGAAGGGGGGGAGGGGGGGAGAGGATGTTAGGCTACATATCAGGAAAAATGAAAAATGTCTTTACTAAAAGAATTACCAAACACTGCAAGAGGCTGCCCAGGGAAGTGGTGGAGTCCTCATCCCTGGATAGATTTAGAAGATGTAGAGAAGTGGTGGTTAGGGGCATGGTTTAGTGGTGACCTGGCAGTGATGGGTTAGTGGTTGGACTTGATCTTAAAGGTCTCTTCCAAGCAAAATGACTCAGCAATTCTATATATTATTGCGAGGATCACCAGGAAATTGAGGAGACAATGTTAGAGAGTTTTAACCAAATAAATAAAGACATAACCTAATCTATCTATCTATCTGTATATAAAATGAACCAAAGACAAATGAATACCAATAAGTAGAGGAGGGCAATATACCCAGGAGAAGGAAAGGTATTCTTACTTTGGGGCTGGAAGTCACAATAAAGTTCTTAACCCTCTTGAGGACAAGCTTCTGAAAGCAAACAATTTTTAAGGCCAATTTTATAAGAAAGGATTGTCTGACATGTTTGCCTGCAATTACAGAGAAGTAAACATGCTTGCCCAGGAGAGACACCTTTTACTCCAACACTCTCTGTTCCTAATGGTCAAAAGCAGCTCAATAAGACAGATGGAGCTTAATTTCTTCTGCCAAGCTTTGATCTGAATTTACAGACCGAGCAGTCAGAGACAAAAAAGAAACACAGTCCGTATCCCTTCCTACCGTGCTCTATTTCATCTTCAATAGCACAGTGGATAGAACTCTCTTTGGAGACCTCTGCAATCTCTCGGCAAACTGGATCAAATAAGGCCAAAATTTTCCATTGAATCCTGAGTATTTTGGCAGCTGTTGCCATGTGATTTCTTGCTGCATTATTTGCATGAGGGTTTGCTGAAACCTTCATCAAATCCAAGCATGCATTACAAGAAATGACTATGTTCATGACCCAACATTAGGTCATATAATTACATATTAATATAAGTTTTTAAATCACTATTTTTCTCGTCACTGCAGCAGGAATGCTGCCACACTCATAAATCCAGAAACGCTGTGTCTTGCTTTGGAATATATTAGTGTACAGGAGTGGATTTCTCACTTGACTTTGAAAAGTGAGCACTGGCTCAGCATACGCTGCTCTCTCAGAGGCTGCTCTGCATTCTGCGCAGTAGAGAGGGTTATCCCCTGTCACCACAAAGTGTTATACGACAGCCTCTAAGACGCTGCCAGCTTCACAGGTTCACACACAGCTTAGTGACTGGAATTCCACAGTAGCTTTTCTGTATGACTTGGAAACAAATCTCCTCGAGTATGGAGCTCTAGATTTTGGATGCAGAGTGTTTCCATTACGTATTTTGGTGACGTCACTATGAATTTTCACCAAGTTTCAGCCACTTTCTCTTCAAAATGTTTCATTTTCTTCTTTCAGTCTTGGCAATTGTACGTGGACACAATCAAAATGAAAGACATGAAATAGCGTTTAATAATAATCAAATAACAGAATTGTTAGCTTTTCTCTCAATTTATTAGCGAGGAGTTTTGCTTTATTCGCCGTTGGGCAAAGAGCAATCACTGATTCGTTATGGAGACAGAACTATTAAAATTGCCCTGACCTATTTTATTTCCCTACTTAGGAGAGGATATCCCCTAAAATTACACTAAAATACTCCAAACTCTGCTGTCATAAATCAGAAGTCTCAGAGAGAGCCAAGGCAGCATTAAAACAAAGCAAATCTTCAAAATGCTGAGCAATGCCTTTACTCCATCGATCTTCTACTCTGTCAAAATATTACCTTTTTACTCTACCATGTTTTCCATGCCACGTATAGCAATTATGGTGTGACTGAAGAGAAAGGACGCCTGACAGGTTATGCTCTTGTACGGTCTCCAGATTTTAATGGGGCTGACAAATCTCAAGGACTCTTTCACTGCAATGGAGGTTCTGCTCTATGCATGATTTCCAGAGATCTGACACAGTGCAACAATCAAGTGCTTAAAAAAATAAGGCAGCAGTGGTGAGGAGGAAGGGTAGGAATCTACAGATACATTAAGAAGGAACTGTGGTGTAAATCTCACAGAATCACAGAAAGTTAGGAATTGGAAGGGGCTAGACTAGAGATCATCTAGTCCAACCCCCTGCCAGAGCAGGATCACCAAGATCAGGTCACATAGGTGTGCGTCCAGATGGGTTTTCAAAGTCTCCAGAGCATGAGACTCCACAACAGGCAGCCTGTGCCAGGACTCCATCACTCTCACAGTGAAATGTTTTTCCTTATGTTTATGTTGAACCTCCTATATTCCAGCTTATACCCACTGTCCCTTGTCCTGTCATTGGACACCACTGAGCAGAGCCTGGCTCCTTCCTCCTGACACCTGCCCTTTCCATGTTTATAAAGATTAATGAGGTTATCCCTCAGTTTCTAATTCTCTGAGCTGAAGAGACCCAGCTCCCTCAGCCTTTCCTCATAAGGGAGATGCTACATTCCATCATGCTTGTGACTCCATGTTGGCCTGTTTCCAGCCTTTCCCCTGTATTCCTTGAACCAGGGCTCACTGGATATTGGCCAGGCAGCATTTGCGTCTGAACAGACACATGTGGAATTGTCTAAGTCCTTCCTTACCTCTGCAACAGAACTAAACCCGAACTCTCTTGCCATTATTGTAGGGGAAGGAAGGGGGTTGCAGCTGCAGACCCCACAGAGGTCTGTGTACATCCAGCTGTGCTAGGTAGCTTTGCTCTGAAAGCAGCAGTGCTGAAGTCATCTTCAGCACCTCCTTCAACTTCTCAGCTTTGAAGTGCTGGACTAACGGCTGGCCTCCACCAGAGGAGGAGGATTCTGAGAGAACATCATCACCCTTGAGTACTGTGTCCAGTTCTGGGCACCTCAATAGAGGAGAGATAATCAAAGGACTGGAACGAGTGCAGAAGAGGGCCATGAAACTGGTGAAAGACTGGGACTGTAAATCTCATGAGGAGCGAGGAGCGATTGAAGGAGCTGGGGCTGGTTAGTTTGAAGAAGGTGAGGCTGAGAGCAGACCTCATCAATCTCTACAACTACCTGAAAGGACACTGTGGATAGGTGAGTGCTGATCCCTTCTCACAAGTGATTAGTGATAGAAAAAGTGGGAAGGGCCTCAAACTGCACCAGGGGAGGGCTAGACTGGACATTAGGAAATTTTTTTTTTCCCCAGAAAGAGTAGTCAGACACTGGAACAGACTGCCCAGGGAGGGAGTTGAGTCACCATCCATGGAGACGTTCAAATGTTGCTTAGACGTGGTGCTGGGAATCTGGTTTAGGGGTGAACTTGGTAGAGTAGGGTTGATAGTTGGACTCAATGATCCCAAAGGTCTTTTCCAACCAGAATGATTCTACGACCCTGTCAAGCACTCATGCACCCACCCCAGAGAGTCCATTCTGCCTTTTCTGTAATTCTGAGGTAGGTGACATGAACAAGAATTCTTAATTTCAATGGGCTCATTTGTCATTTCTTTAACAGTGGGAGGAGAGGCACAGCACAGTCCACCTGTTGCAATGAATTATGTGTTTCCACCAGATGCAAATGTAGTTTGGGGCCAGGCAGCTTTAATAACACACAGTAGCCCTCCAGCGAGAGGTCTAGGAGCTGCCACAGGTTAGTTGTTCAAGATGTCTTTTCTATAGCTCCCAGAAATGCAGCTGGCTGTTCAGACTCTCAGAATTTAGGGCTGGAGTGATGTTTAAGAGGTCATTACTCCTTCTGCCATCTTGAGGCAAGATCAACTTGACTGCAACTCTTTTTGACAGATCCTTGTTCTTAGAGCTGTAAAATGCTGGAGCTCCCACAGCTCTTCTCAGCCCTGTTTTTCAGCAATAGTTAGGCAGCTTTCCTTGGAAATTCACTTATATGAAGTTTGCACCTCAGAGGCCTAGGAGAAGAACTGGTATTTCATTCAAGGCAACGCAATTACTGCAGTCAGTGCTGATGAAGGGAACCTGAGCTTGGTGTGTCTGGGGGCCATTATTATCCTGACCATTACAGCTATAATTCCCAGTCTTTGTGAAGGTAAAAAACCTCAAGTGAGTCTTTCATTCATGGCCTTCCTTCTTCCTTCTAAAACTCTCAGAAAGTGCGAAGATCTCTCCCTGATAAAGGCAAATAAATACCTAACATAAGAATCACTGGAAACACTTCTTTCTGTGTTGCAGAGGGTTACAATGCAGACGGGAATAATTTACATTACAATTACCTGCCCTATTCCTGTAGAAAAGGTCTGCAGAAAGCATAATGCAGGGAAACATATCACTCTGCTTGCTGAGCCTGAGCAACCTGTGAAGAATTATTTGGTGAAGGCCAGCTGCTGCAACGTGTGCAGGCACTACGCACTGCTGCTAAAAATAGGGCTCTGTGGAACAGGGTGGGGGAAAGTCAGCAACACAAATTCATCCCCACATTCTTATTTGTCTGTCTGACCCAACAAGGTATCTTGCACACACACAGTAGAAGAGTAGAAATGCTCTTATACCCTCAGACCCTGACAGCAGCAGGTGAACATCTTCCTTCAGATTGTCTACTTAGACTACGCTGTTTGCATTCCTAAAGGTTGTGAGGTACCTAAAGCTTCTGTAGACATAGCTGTAAGCCCTCCAGGTCAGCTTTGATCTTACCTGCCATACTTCATCACTACTGGAACAAAAATGATTGCTACAGCTCAGCTCTAAGCTCTTCTGTTCTACAACACAAACAACAACCACCAGGGCCCTGTGGGAGTTAACATGAGGAGCAAGTTTTTCACCGGAAGAGTGGGAAGAGCCTGGAAAGGGTTGCCCAAGGAGGTGATTGGGGCCCCGTCCCTGGAGGTGTTTAAGGCTGGCTGGATGAGGCTCTAGCCAGCCTGCTCTAGGGTGGGGTGTCCCTGATTATGGCAGGGGTTTTGGAAGTGGATGGTCCTTTGGTCCCTTCCAACCCTGACTGATTCTGTAACTTCTTTGCAGGGATGGTGACGGGGCACTGGAGGGGGCTGCCCAGGGGGTTTGTGACGTCTCCTTTTCTGGATACATTTGAAGCCTGCCTGGACCTGGTCTGAGTGATCCTGCTGTGGCAGGAGGATTGGATTGGATGATCCTTCTGGGTTGCTTCCAATCCATGATGTTCTGTTCTGTGTCTTGGTCTAGGTGTACTGCTGTGGCAAGGGGACTGGACTAGATGATCTTTCGAGGTTCCTTCTGATCCCTGATGATTCTATGATAAGTAATTCAATTCTTTTATATATTCACCAAAGTCAAGACTAAAATTCAAACCAAAGGAAACACATATGGAGAATTCATGTCTTAAAACCACTCCGTAAATTGCATCCACAGCAATTACGGAGTAATTAACTGTAAAATGCACACAGAAGTATGGAAAAGTCAGTTCTTTTGAGACCAGAAACCTCTCCCAGAATTTTTCATCAGACAGTGGGCTCAGGATGACTTCATTTCCCTAAGCTTTAGCAGTCTCATGTGTCCATGTCCAGAGCAAGGCAGACCAAGGGAGATATAGGACAGCTAAAATCATATCCAAACCCCCTGAGGCTTGTGAAAAGCAATTCTCATCTGCAAGATCCAGGGCTGAAAGGTGACCTCAACTGTAGGTGTCAGCCTACACAGCAACCTTAGGGACAGATGGCAGGGAACTCGTTGCTCTTATTATTAGATAAAGGCATAATCAAACTCACTCTGTGGAAGCTAGAGACACACAGTCCTAAAAAAGATGCAAACTCACGTGGTATATACTCAAATACTGAGATAGTGGAGGTGGTGATGCCTCACTCATAATTTTTAGGTTCTGGGGAAAAATCTAGTGCCTGCATGAACTCTCATGGACAGATATTCGTAGCCTGGGTACAGGATGATCTACCTCCTGATACCTCCAGATCTCTTCCAAAATGTTAATATTTCTTATTATTCCTGTATTTCTCAAGTGGCTCCTTGTGGTCTCAGAGGACGGAACTTGCCCTTGATAAGCAGGGCTGCCATGCCCTTATCCAATCTCTAAATAGAGGCCGATGAATATCATGCCCCATTTGGCAGGTGCTTTCTCAAGTGTAAACTAGCGAATTTTTAAAATAACTTCGCCCCCCCC
>VZRI01010149.1:0-29458 GCA_013397515.1 Upupa epops | reverse complement strand
ACTTTCACCATAATAACTGATAAACTCTGACTTAAAGAACTGACAAAACCCAGCAATAAATAATAAGCGCGTAATCCTGGCTTTTAAATAAAAGCATCATCTAAGGCTTTTAAAAGGAGTCCTAGAACAGAGAGAGAGAAAGGTTATCACTTCAGCTCCCAGTAAGGAGGATAAAGCTGCAGTCAGTTTGTGTGCTGTGATTTGAAAAAGTGGTGAGATCAGGAGGAAAACCAGTGTAAGATTCCCAGTTACTACATGGTACAGTATAAGCTCTATAGAGATTGAAATGTTCACATCTTTGTAAGCATTCAGATGCTTCAGGTAATATTTCTGTTGCATTTAATAAAGTAAAAGTCCCCAGAAGTGTGTTTTCATTGTTCATGTGGGTCCTTAAGGAATTCCAAGCCAAAACGAAAGCCTCCACCTTGTTTTTTTTCATATACACTGTGTGGATAGGAAATCATAATAAAGCCAAGTCACAGCAAGCCATAAATGCAGGAATTAAAAGCAGAAATTTGAAATGAATTGGATTCTTAACTGGTAAAAATTAATGTGCGTTTTGGTCGATCGTGCTTTAATGTTTTTTCTATCTTGGCTGCTTAATACTTGGCTTTTTTGCTATCTTGGCATTGCTGAAAGCTTTCCCCACAATACTTATGACAAGTGAATGCTGAGTAACATGAACAAGCCACCAGGAATATGAGCTAGTAAAGAAGAGGGAGTGATGAGAAATATTTGCCTCTTGTTCTTTAAGGTGACTCTCATATATTTTCACATGTAAAACTCTGGATATTGTAGAAATAGAACAACTGCTTCTACAGTTGTGGTTAAGGAGGAAAAGGATGGCAAAACTGCTCTCTCAAAACAAACACCTCATCTGCACATGAGAGATGCTATTGTTGACAGCAGAAAGAAGTAGGTAAGAAACTTCACAGAATCACAGAAACATTGAAGCTGGAAAAGAACTCTGAGATCAAAGTCCAGCCCTTGACTTAATGTCACCACAACAAGCTAGACCATGGCACTAAGTGCCACATCCAGTCTGTCCCTAAACAGTTCCAGGGATGGGGACTCCACCATTGCCCTGAGCAGTCCATTCCAGTGTCTGATCAACCTTTCTGTGAGGAAGGGCTTCCTAATATCCAACCTAACCCTCCCTTGGTGCAGCTTCAGGCCCTGCCCTCCAGCTTCAGGCCCTGCCCTCTCATCCTATCACTAGTTGCCTGGGAGAACAGCCCAATTTCTACTTGTCTATAACTTCCCTTCAGGTAGTTACTGAGAGTGATAAGGTCTCCCCTGAGTCTCATTTTCTCCAGGCTGAACACCCCCAGCTCTCTCAGCCTTTTGTCCTCAGCCTTTCTCTTTAGTCCCTTCCCCAGTGTTGTTGCTCCTCTGCACCGCTGCAGCCCCTCAAACACAATTGCCTCCAATACTCAAGGGGTAGCCTCACCAGTGCCCAGCATAGGAGGAGATCGTCTAACCATCAGGTAAAAGAGCAGATATTCCCTGACATTGGTGTGGTGTTGAATTTTGCCCAACCAGAACACAAAATGTGTGCAAATGTGGCAAATTTTGCCCAACCGGAACACAAAAAAAATCAGGCACTGTCTCCCAAGAGCCACCCCATGGAGATTCTTAGGCCTTCCTGAGCAGAAACAAAACTTTTGAGCAATTTGAAGTGGGCTTATAATTTCACAGACCAGCACCATTTTGATCATAGAATTATAGAATGTTTAAGTCTTGAAGGGATCTCCAGTGGTCATCTAGTCCAACCTCCCTACACAAGCAGGGACCCCTACCTGGTTTTGGTTGCTCAGAGCATCCTCAAACCTGACCTTCAATGACTCAAGCAATGGGGCTCCCCGCCACATACCCGGGCAGCCTATTCCAGCCATCAACCACCCTTACATTGAGAAACTTTTTTCTCTCATCTCCAGCCTAAATCTCTCCTTTCCCAGCCTGAACCCATTGCTCCTTGTCCTAGCCATACAAACTCTTTGGAATAGACCTTCCCCTGCCTTCATGTAGACCCCCCTCAGCTACTGGAAGGTCAAAAGAAGGTCCCCCTGGAGCCTTTTCTTCTCCAGGCTGATGCTGAAGGTGTTATCCCAATACTCTGAGAGATCCTGTATCATTGCCAAGAAGCTCAGTTTTAAGAGGAGGCAATGAATCCATATTTAATTCAGAGAACTAAGCAGTGCAGAGAAACTTGTCTAGTACATAGAGATTTTTTTTGTTCTCTTTAACTCTAATAGATGCCATGATATAGATAAAATTTATGATTCTCTTATGCTTCTCTATGAGAGCAGGGAAAGCTTTAGATTGAAAAGGGGTTTCAGATTCAAGAAAAACACTGCTTGGAGATACCCCTTCAAACGGAGGCATCTCCAGTGGTAAGGCAGACACCCATCTTGTACAAAACCACACCAACACCACAAAACATTAGAGATCTTGATATGAAACAGGTAGCAACAGAATCAATTGATAGAACTAGTTCTGTGCCATTGAAATGACACTGTAGCTGGATCCTTTAACTGCTGCAAGCTGATCACTGCAGTCCTCACATCAAGACTTCCTTTTCTCCCTCACTTCACAAGCTTCCCAAATTCAACAGAGCTTACACTTTGTTCTACTTCTAGCAAGGACCTTCACCAGGAGAAAATCTCAGGCTCAGGCATAGAGATTTCAAAATACATGGAAGCTTAAGAGTTCATTCTGCCTATCCCTCTAGGTCTGAGGCAGAGACAGGTCCTTTGGAGAAACAGCTTTTTGTGGGATACATCGGGCTGTAGAAAGGGGACAGAGTGAAGGGCTGTGATTAAGTCAGGGTTTAGGAAGACCAAACACAACTGAAAACAGTGGCAAGACAGAAACTGCAGCATCACAGCAAAAACCTCTGCTCGCTGTAGGGTTTCCATCCCTGATGCATCCCACAATCTATGTCTGAACAATGCCTGTATGTAGGTCTAGCACATAAAAGAGGTAGCAAAGAAATAACAACTCCTAAAGCATAACACACACCCCTTTCCAGTTCTCTACATTCACTCCAGAGGTCTTTAATGCTAGCCAAGTATGGGGAAGGGAAGCCAGCCTGCAGAACAAAATCTGTATTAATAAATACAGAAATCTGCCCTCAGGCCTGCCACACAAACTTATTCAAGTCTTATTCACCGTTCTGGAAATGATTTTCCACTTCTTTTTCTATTAAGGTACACATTTGCAGCGTATAAAATTATAGTTGTGAAAGAATATGCTGGGAATCCAAAACATACTCCAGTTTAAATACAGCGCAATGGTGAACAGAGCGTTTGAGAACCATGCTTGTATCACGTTCCACAGATGAAGAGTCACTGGTATCTCCAGACGAGTTTCACAAAGAGCCAGGGTTTCTTTCAGAAATGAGAAACACACAGAAATTATTTGCCTTTGGAGACTGATTCTGGTGTTTTTCTTATATTAAAGTCAGCTCCCTATTAAGGCTTTGGATTTACTGTGGCTGTGTCTTAAATCGTAGGAACTGTCAATATTTTCCTCACTTTCTTTCCCATTTATTGCAGCATACTTCTTCTCCTTCTTCCTGTCAGCCTCTGTAATTGGTGGAAAGCAAGAGAAAAGCCCAGCATGGTGCTGAATCAATCTAATAGTGAGTTACAGTGATTGCTGGTGGATCAGAACTCCTGGAGGGAGCAGGCTGTATTTTCACCAAAGGTACTAATCTTTATATTTTGCTTTCAGTGACTTGGGAGGAGCAAGCAGGGCAAGCAAACAGTAGATCACTTAGAATGGCTCGCCACAGAACACAAGGGTGTTCAATGTCAGATCCAGCATCTACCATGGCACACAGGGCAATGGGGGCTTTTTGAGAAAAGATTTCCACCTCCTTTCTTCTCTTATGTATCCCAGAACCTTTACTCACAGGTTTTTAGCCAAAAAATTTCTAGTTTACCTTTGTGAGTAAGCAACTACAGGGATGTAACCTGCTCAGAATAATCTGCTGTGCACTACTAATAGAGCAGAGAAGTACGCCTGTGCTGTAAAAAGCTGCTGGAGTTCAGACTCCAAGTCCATGTTCAGGCTCGGCCGGATTAGAAAATATTTCAACTTCTCTGGGTGCAGATCCATAAAAAAACCCCTAAATCTAAGACAAAATAAACCACTGCAAGGTTCCCCTTTGCAGTCACTTGTCAACCACTGATACCCGTGTACTCCATTCCTTTTTTCACCTGTTGGTGCTCTTTTTCAGGCTTTTTTCTACCATTATTTCTCTGTTTTGCTACCTGTTTTTATCCATTTATATGGCAGAGGAAGAAAACTAAGAAATTACAGAGTGAACCAAAAGAGGAAAATAACATCTCAAGGTTTTTAACAAGAAAGGATGCAATTTTACCCAGTGAGACACACTTAAAATTTAAAAGGAAATCAACCCAAATTTGTAGGTTTATAGATAGGCAGCAGCTGAATAAAACACAACAGTTCAGGTGTTGTGGCTGCATTTCAATTACCACAGGACCCCACACACTCTTGAACTAAAATTAAACAATACTTATTAAACCATTCAATATTCTGAAATGGCTCTTCAGATGTGTATTTAAACTTTTCAAGCCGTTTCTATAAAATCCAGCTTTCAGCTCCCTTAGGAAAAGATATTAATGACTTGTATGCTTGTTTGAGAAAGACTCTTCCCAGTGCTAAACAGAAAAGTTGTTCAGATGATTTCAAGCATTATTGCTCTCTGATATTAACACAGCAGCATACAAATAAATAAAATCAAGCAAATTCTTCCTTTGGAACTCAAACAACAATAATCTATAGTCATCCTGAATTCTACTTAAAAAGTGAGGTGGGTTTGTTGGGGTTTTTTTAGCAGCAAAGCAAAAGTTCTGCATCAGAATGATGCCAATCAACCAGTAGCCTCTGACTGCATTTTCTTTAATGAGATGTTGTGTTCATACATAACAGAACAGCTTTTCCTTTGCTCCCCTGTCCGCTGCTGTTTGGATTACGAGCCCTCTCCTTGTCTGGCAAAGCAAAGAGACTCTGGACCCCGACTCCACCAGCAACTTCATAAAAACAGCTGCCACAGGAGGTAGAGAAGCCAGTAGCTCCCCACGCACACTATTCACTGAGCCTGTGCTGATCCGAGTTGACCTCTCCTCCCTGAATGAAGCAAGGCTTTCCTTATTTCCAAAGCATAATCAAGCATTTTGCTCCAGTCACTTCTACTCCCTAGCCTTTGACAACATAAGAAAAGTGTATTGTATTCGACGAGCATTTGTCAGATCATCCACAGCTCTGCCTTTCAGCAGAGACGATTGTGAATATAAACAGCCATTTGATGCAAAAGGCCCCCATTCAACCAAATGCACAAACACACACAAGCTCATCGTTCTCAGCATAAAATAAATCTATCCCTTCCACCTGAAACTGGAGAGCATCCCACTTGTACTTTAAGAACAGAAAATGACAGGGAAGGAGAAAAAGAGCTGATGTATTACCCTTTGCTCAGTCCAAATTGGAAACCTACATGCCCTAATGGCATTTTGGTTTCTGAGCGAGCTCTTTGAATAATATTCCCTTCGCCTCTTTCCATTAGAACCTCCAGGAATTAATAATTTAGTCTAGTCATACTGCAGGCCACAAGAGTGGTAACTTTTGAATAAAACAATAACCATTCATACCCACATTGAGATTGCTGGAAGGCTTTTGAGGTTCAGTGCCAAATAACTAACCCATCTAAAGTGTCTGTAAGTAACTGTGACTTAAGAAAAGCGGCTGCAGCTCAGTCAGCATTTACTTCACTTGAGGAGTTTGGTTTTAATTTGTTGGATTGACTTGTGTGGGACTTTGTGTCCACGGGGAAAGGGATGCATGGGGAGTTTAATTTGCAGTAACAACATAGCTATGTCTTCTACAGCTAAATACAGCTCCCAGGGCTGCTCTTCACACACCACACCACCCTCCCCCTTTTTGTATTGCCAGGCTACAGGAATAGTTTCTAGACTATGACTCTTCTGCCAGCCTTTTACAAAGATGTACAATCGTGACACTAACATCAGGCAATACCTTGAGCAGGTTCACCGTGAGCTGAACCTATCTCAATATTACTGTTTGGAAATCTCACATTTTGGGAGATTTGACCATATCTGTCAAAGGATTCAACATAGACTCATTCAGGGTGAAAAGGGCCTCTAACATCATCAAGTTTAACAATTAACTCAGCTGTCCCAAGGCCACTGCTAAGCCCTGTCCCTGAGCTCTAGATCTCCATGACTGTGAAACACATTCAGGGGTGGCAATTCAATCCCCTCCCCGGGCAGCCTGTTCCGAGGCCTGAGGACCCTTTCCAGGAAGAAGTTTTTTCTCATGGCCAACCTAAACATCTGCGGGATGACACCACTATGTCTTTGATGTGCAATTGGAGTATGCAGTAGATGTCAGAAAGAAACCACAAAAACCCCATCAAAACTGACAGGAGTGGACAGAAAAAGCAGTTATGTTCACCACACCAATGCAGAAAACTCGATCCTTATATTGCCGGCTAGATTCCCTAGGAGCTGGGGCTGAAAGGCTGCAAACCGCTGTGTTTTATTACAAGGGAGCACAGTGACAATTGCAGAGTCTCAATCCACCGACCCCACAGGTTTTTCTCAGCGGTGATGGAGCAGTGTCCCACAAGCCAGGGATGGTTGCTTGGCACTGATTGCACTCACCTCTGCCTGCCGACTCTTCTCTGCTGCTGCCTCTATTTCTCCGTGTTTGTATGAATTAAATTCTCCACTTCAGCATGCTGGCTGGAAATACAGGCAAGGCTTAGAAACTGTAAGGCTCCAGCTGTGATATTAACACTGAAACACGCACCAAGCGTATTCAGAATTAAAAAGCCTGCTTCCCCCTCTTTTAAATGAGGGGACAAAAAGGATTCAGATGTCTCAGACACAAGCGTATCAGAAGCAGAGGCTTATGTTAGCTAGAAAGCGTCTGTTACAGGCCCGTTATGTGCTTCCAGGTTCTCAAAAGCACTACTTTAATTTTGCTACTTATTTCCATTATTCTCTTCCTGCTTATTCCCAAAGCCAATTAAAATGCAAACAGGAGATTTGAAAGGCTTCAGCTTGATAACAGGCAGCAAGACAAATGAGACGTGGGGCAGCACTGAAATACGGCTCTTTAACGCCGGCATATTAATGGAAATAATTGGATTTCTAAAGTCTGACAATTGCAAGCTTTACCTTTCACCGTCCATTAAATCAATTGACATCTGGCACTTGTTACTTCAAAAGTGTTATTTTGTGAGAGTGGCTAAACATGTTTGGTTTGCTCTAATCAAAGTTGTGGAGTTTTCTTCTGGAGCACATAGTAGCCTCACAGCTTGTAATGCATCCAGTGGATTCATTAAAGCCACTGTGGTAAATGCTGGCCCCAGAGAAGGAAAGCTCTCAATTCTGTTTGAAGTGGGGCCAGAGTTCCATCCAAAACACATATTGTTTTATTAGGCTTTTCATAATGATAATAAAAGAGTTAAATAATTTCATCTTGGCTCTTTGAAAGAGCCAACGGGAAGCAGATGCTGAAACTCGTCTGAATTTCAATGGGAGGCTTTAGCATCGAACACCCTCGGGAAATCCCTGCCTTATCCTGCTGTTGATTTCTGAATTCAACATCATCCTTGTTTTCCACTTTATGTGTTCAACAATAATTATTTCTCCTGGCCATGGCTGTTGTCAGGTGATACAGTTAATGCCATTTTTAACCCTGTCCAACAAGGTAGTGCCCAGTACACTCCTGTTTCTGCCTCTTCTCGTACACCACATTCATACTAAAGAGCCCAAAGCAGAGGAATACAAACATGCAGGCACCCCTTTCTGTTCATAGGGTTAGTCTTATGTAGGGTTTAACTCCCTGAACTAGCTCATTGAGATGCCAGATGAAAGCAGAGACAGCTTGAGGAAGCAGTGAGGACATGTTGAGGAGGAAGAGTCACCAATTACAGTTTCAATCAATGATTAAACTGGTTTCAATCTCTTGTCAGACTACATGCTGCCCGTAGCTGTACAGGATTATAATTTCCCCTCATCTTTGAGGGTACTATTTCAGGATTATTTATCCCAGACACAAAAGGTGACAAAATCCCCCTCCCAGGAATGCATCTCTGCTCCCCTCCTTCTTGCCAGCGCAAACATTGTTGTGCCTGTGACACAAATTGGGAAACAAAGAGCTGAGAAGTCACTTCCACTTTGCAGAGCCGATTTCATCTAAAGTGGTTCCCTGCTCTGGCTCACAAAGCAGCCACACGCTGGCAGTACCAGAAGAAGGGAAGGGGAGAAAAGAAGCATCTGTCCCTCCAAGCGACACTGTGAACTTATGCCAGGGCTGTTTGCAGAGCTACAGCTTCAGAACCCTTCCGAAGTGGGAAATGAAAGCCACCAGCCTTCTAACATTGTTTACAGTACATCCTGCAACATCTGTGTAGGCTCTTGAGTGGGTCTGGAATGAACTCCCACTGATGATGAATTAGAGTTATGCCCCTGTTAGATGTGGTTATACATCCAACTCCACATTTTAAGCACCCATTTAAAACATAAATTAATATTGGAAAGATACATCTGATTTTTTAAAATCCTTATTCATGTTCTATTACTTATTCCACCAGGAATACTTCCCTATTTATAGCATGATAAATTAACTTCTATTTTTAAGTTCTCCCTACAAGCAAGGTTTCTTTTCAGTTACCACCTCGTGCAGAGACATACAAATGCCATGTCTTTACCCCCGCTAATGCAAAGTAATTTAGCCAGTTGTAATTATGACAGATCTGTCACAGAGAGACAAATAAGAGCATCTGCGACTCTTATTTTAATGCTTCAAAGAGAAAAAAATGACCACTTTTTGTTGTATTTCCTGGAAAAACCATCAATGGATGTTGAAGAGTACTTAACATACATCTTATGGCCTTGAACACTAATAACTTCAGTGCAGGGCTCACAAGGATATTGCATTTGCTTCAAGGAAAACTACTAAAATCTATGTAATCTGAAGATTCTGTCCATAGGAAAGTCTTTCTGTTGAAAATTCAGATATTTATTTTCATTTTTCTAAGGAAATGGAGAAAAGAGCTCCATTCTAACAGTTCTGTCCCTGGCTCTGAATCTCCTTCATGCACAAAACATAGACTTGAGCATACAGCATCAATAGCATCGATAAAATCATAGAACTGAACGTTATGGATTGGAAGCAACCTTGAAAGATCATCCAGCCCAATACCCTGCCACAGCAAGATCACCCAGACCAAGGCCAGGCAGGTTTCAAATGTCTCCAGAAAAGGAGATTACACAAACCCCCCTAGGCAGCCCCTGCAGCACCCCATCACCCTCCCTGGGAAGAAGTTATAGAATCACAGAATCAGCCAGGGTTGGAAGGGACCACAGGATCACCCAGTTCCAACATCCCTGCCATGGGCAGAGACACCCCACCTCATCCAGCCTGGCTTTAAACACCTGGCTTTAAGCAGGCCCCCAATCACCTCCCTGGGCAACCCATTCCAGGCTCTCACCACTCCCATGATGAAGAACTTCCTGCTCACATCAAGTCTAAATCTACCCATCTCCAGCTTTGCTCTGTTCTCCCTAGTCCTGGCTCAACCTGAGATCCTAAAAAGCCCCTCCCTAGCTTTTCTGTAGCCCCCTTCAGATATGGAAGGCCACAATAAGGTCACCTCAGAGCCTCCTCTTCTCCAGAATGAACAGCTCCAACAGTCAGTCTGGCCTCATAGGAGTGGTGCTCCAGCCCTCTGAGTGGCCCTCCTGTGGACTTGTTCTAGCACGTCCACATCCTTGTTGTAATAAGGGCTCCAGAACTGGTCACAGTACTGCAGGTGGGATCTCACTAGAGCAGAGTAGAGAGGGAGAATCACCTCCCTTGACCTGCTGACCACACTTCTGATGCAGTCCAGGATCTGGTTTGCCTTCCGGGCCACAAGTGCACACTGCTGGCGCATGTTGAGCTTTTCATCCACAAGTAGAAACAAAAAGTTGAGAGACAAAAACATCATCAAAAATGCTTGGAGGTCAAAGCATGAGGAAAGAAAATCATTAAGAAAAACACAGAGTTCATTAACACAGTCCTGCTTTGCATCACTTTGGTGAAGTTGGAGGNCCCTCACATAGATATAGACATTAATGAGGTCATCCCTCAGCCTCCTCTTCTCAGCTAAAGAGACCTCAGCTCCCTCAGCCTTTCCTCATAAGGGAGGTGTGCTACTGCCTTCATCATCTTTGTTGCTCTATGCTGGACACCCTTGCAGAGCAAAAGCATCTTTAAAAATTAACCCAGTTTAGGCCACAAACAGGAAAACACCTTAATCATAGTTTCATTGCATAATTTTATGTCAGTACACAAGACTTTAGATGCCTTAAACTGCTAATATCCACAAATTAACGTGCCTTGCTGTCTTTTAATAGTCGTCATAACTTTGCATTTCCTGCCTTTAATGCTTGGGTTTAGCATAATTACAACATGATCTTTGATTTCAATCCCCTGTATAGTTCCCCCTCGTTGGTGTCTCCCCCGTCAAGCTCTGTTCAATACAGTTTTGCATTAGCCAAGAGACAAAATGAACCTGCACAATTTACTGCAGAGATTTATTGCTTACAGAACACTTGCACATGTATATGCAAACTCACATCTGCATATTCAGGCTGCTTGTCTGCTCCTGCCAGCGAACAGGGTTTATTTTAACATGCTCTGGCTGTCCATGCAAATGCCCTTCCTCCAGCATCCATTATATACTCTCCCACAATCAATACGTTCCCTTCCCTGCATCAATCCATTTCAGACCCTGTGCTACATTGCTTTCCCAGAAGTCAATAATTACTGCCATGTCCCCTACACAAATGACTCTGCCCAGTTCTTTTTACTGATTCTGTCGATTAGGTTCCTGTCCCTGTTTTCTTTCCTAAACCTTCTTTTGCCAAGACCCTGCTTTCACTCATCCCGTGCAGAAGAAAGAGCAGCAGCTCTACCTCTTGTGCTACCCTGTTTATTTTCCCCACCTGTCTGACACGGAGGCACCTTTCTGCCTCCTTTACTGAAGACGAACAGCATCCCCAAACGTTCAAAGGAATCCGTATACAGAACTATAGTATCTGGGTAGGGGACTGTGTCCAGAAGAACCCACCAAGGATCAGAAGGAACAAAATGCTGCAGAGGAAAGGGGGCAAAACCACCGCATGGCTACATCTCCCTAATGTCTACAACTAAAGGCTGGTTTTGAACTTTGACGTTTGTATGGGAAGCAGTGGTCTAGGGAGTTATATGAGTTGCATTGCCCATAGCTGTGATGAGGGCCAGGAGAAGGCGGCTAAACACTCTGCCTGAGACTGTTGGTGAGATTTTGCATTGGGGTTCTTCTGCTTCAGGGCCATCTGCATTCACTGGTTCAAACCAAAACACTGATAGCCTCTGAGAATCAGTTAGGGGCTGAAAGGTCTCACCCCAGCTCATGGCAATATTGTAAGCAGTGGCAGTTTCGGACAGTCACAAGCCACTTGCTACCACCACTCTAACAAAATCAGGTCATATGATGATGCACCAATGCACTGTCATGCAGATGAAATCTCTATGTGAAACAGGAGTCTTGTGTTGAATTGCTCCCTAAAAGCTCATTTTACTAACCCTGAATATGCAGTTGTGCTAGCCTGTGTACTGGAGTCAAGACTGTGGAGAGCAGGAGTCAGATGGAGTCTTTAAAATGAAGCAGACTGTCTCAGAGCTCTCAGCTTTGTCCTGCTTAGGGTACATGTCACACCTGAATGAAGAAAAGTTTTGTTCTCTGCAAGCACCAGGTTCATGGTAGTTAAAAGGACTGAGCTAGCTCAACTACAGAAATTTAACTACTGATCATGACCATTAAAGCACTTTAGAGTATGAAAATAAATTCAAATTGGACTTGGTAGGCTAAATTTACTTTCAATTTCCCCCCATGTATAAGGCTTATTTGCCTAATTTAATGTTTTACAGCTCTCTTTAATGTGCAAATACTTTCTACGGCGAATATGTAATATAAAAACACATAATCAGAAACTCTCATTCTGAAGTTGTGCTGTTTATTTCCTTCCTGAAAACTGGGCTGAGTGGTCAGGTTAATTGCCTCTAAGTCTCTATGAATAATGCTGCAAATCCTTGCACTGACAGTTACACCATTCTTCTGCTAGTCGCGTGTCCCATAGCTATTCCAGTGTGCGACCGTAATTCATTTTGGCTGCTAGATCTGCATGTAAAGATAAAAACCAATAGCAAACTTCCTCAATCTGCCTCCGGTTTTCATCAACTTTCTATCCAGTGTAATTTTGGAGATGTTACTTGATCTAACATGCTCCAAAGTAATGGAAGGCTTTGCTCCCTCTAATATATTCTCTGCACATTGTCATCATTCATGGTGGTAGCAGCAGAGCGTTGGCTCATTATGTTGTACTAATCTTGCTACCCAATATTCTTTTCACCAATCAATCGGCTGATTACAGCTAGTTTAAATCTTAGTGATAAACAGGATTCTCAGATTTTTTTTAAAGGACGCCAGAATCTGAATTAATTACCGTCCATCAGAGGAAAAACAAAATCCTCCTACAAATAGAACTGAGAAACTTAACAGCCCACAAGGACAAAATTTATGGAGCAGCGGATGGGCCTTCACACACTTGCAGTGCAGGAAAGCAGAGCATCCACAGCTCACAGCTTCCCTATCAGGTTCTGGAGAAGTTAATCCTCACACAGAAATTTATTAATTGCACCTTGAAATGCTACCAAGTGAGACTGCTACTGACGCCAGACCTCAAACTGTTCTGATTCATAACCCATCTTTAACAGCATGAAGATCTGTAGTTTCTGTCAAAGTATTTCCGAGTTACACATAGTGTTCTCAGAATCAGAGGCTGGAAAAGACCTCTAAGATCATCCAGCCCAGCCCATGACCTAACATCACCACATTGGCCACACCAGAGCGCTAAGGGCCACAGCCAGTCTGTGTTTAAACACCTCCAGGAATGGGGACTCCACCAGTGCCCTGAGCAGTCCATTGCAGGGTCTGATCACCCTTGCAGTGAGGAAGGGCTTCCAAATATCTAACCTAACCCTCCCTTGGCACAGCTCCAGGCCCTGCCCTCTTGTCCTGTTGCTAGATGTCTGGAAGAAGAGCCTGACCCCCACCTGACTACAATCTCCCTTCAGGTAGTTGTAGAGAGGGAATAGGTCGCCCCTGAGTCAAGACTAAACACCTCCAGCTCCCTCAGCCTCTCCTCATCAGGCTTTCCATCAACAACACACCTCGCAGAGTGCCAAATACCCCTCAGCCGTACATATACATGGATAAGGTGGGGAAATTCATACAAAAAAGGGGCAAATAGTTAAAGCTGTTTTCTTCAAGCTGTCTTTAGAGCATGTTTCATAGTTGGCAATTTAATTACGTTACTAACACAAATTCTCATTGTATAAGGGCTTCTCAAACAGCACTAAAACACTTGAAAGCTTGGCCTTTGTGGAAGAGGTTAAATAAAGGAGACATTGTTTACGCGGCTGGCATTTCAGGAACTAGCAAAACTCTTTCTGGCTTTTATGGACAACAGTAACATTTGCAGCCCAAGAAATCATAAATACCCTGTAACAGATGATGATAGCCACTCTGACATGACGAATAACAGGTATTTAGCTTTTAATGGCTTTTGTAATTATTTTTCTTTCTTACAAGAGCAGCACACTGTGGTAAAATGCATTTCAGTCTCCAGCACTTGGAAGCAACTTCACACATTATTATTCTACATTAGCTCCATTTGTCGATTTGATGACTAAAGACCTATTGGCCAGATGCAAATGCTGCTTTCTAATCTTGATCTATAACACAGAGCAGCCATGGGTATGTCATTCCCCAGGAAGGAGAAGGAATCGGGAGAATCGTTCTGTAAGGAACAGTGTAAAGACAAACTAGATGCATTAATTATCTGAAGGAAGCTCTTGCTTACTTGTGAGAGCATGTAGCTGAATACAGAAAAAAAAAAAAAGATGAGCCCAGGAGTAAAGATAAGCCCTGTCAAATGTGTAGTCTTCCCCAGTCAAACAACGCTGGCACTAACTTTGACTCCGTATGCTGCAGAGCTCTTAGCCCTTGACCAGCCACATGTGAGTGGTGTAGAGAAGTCAAAAGGAATGTTGATGCTTTACTGGCTCAAGGCCAGGAAGCCTAACACAGCATATTCCTCGTTTCCATCACACGTGCACAAGATGATACCCTCCACTTCAAACATACATAAAATAATAACCTTTTTTTTTCCCTTCAAGTAAGCATCAGGTGAAACTTGTGTTAAGGGTTTGCTAATTGATGATCTATTGCCTTAAATTAATTTTCTACTATTAATGGTACTTAATGGAATTTCATATTTCTTAGTTGAAAAATGAGGGTCAAAGGAAGCCCTGATGAGAGACAATTACAATTACCACTTAGGACTATTAATATGTAAATATATGGGTAAGTGAAGATTGCTAATTTAAGTTATGTAATTGCTGGATATTTTTGAAGTTAGAGCCTAATAGGTTCTGCCATTATTCGTGTCTATTTTATGCACATGATGTGAAGCATTTTTATTCTTAACATACCATGAATAATAGCATAGCATTTATATTAGTAACCGATATGGGCATTAATGTCACACTATGTCATTCAATCACCTTATTTCTTTCTAAAGATACATCAGGCTAAGAAATTTTATCACACACCTTCATGCCTCTGATCATGAGTCAATCACAAGTAGCCAGGTGTGCGAAACAGCTTACATACCGGGTAAACTTCTCCTAACCACATGGCGGTTTGGGTTCTTTCAGCCTTCCTCTGCAATACCTGATACTACAAACATTAAAGCAAGGATAATTTGTAAAAGGTCAAGATAAAGAATGGATTTGATCCAAGGATTCCCAGCTTAGCAATTCAAAAGTCAAGAGAACTCTATCAAATGTCAAGAGAAATTGGAAAAGACTTTAACAAATTATTTCGGCTTTACTTCTCCCATACACAGTGTAGAAGAGAAATATTTTAACTAGTTCTGCTTCAATGGCATTTTATAAATTTCATCTTCTTTCTAACATGCAAAGAATGGATGGCGAGAATTTTCTCAGTGATAATTTGTTTCATGAATTTTTCACTATACCCAAATTTTGAAATCAAGACTGTCCTCAAAAAATAGAATCACAGAATGACTTAGGCTGGAAAAGCCCTCTGAGCTGATCCAGCCCAGCCCGTGACCTAACATCACCCGATCTGCCAGACCAGGGTACTAAGAGACACAGCTAGTCTGTTCTTAAACAACTCCAGAGATGTCCATTCCATAGTCTGATAATCCTTTCCATGAGGAAGGGCTTCCTAACATCCAACTTAACCCTACACTGGCAGCTTCAGGCCCTCCCCTTTTATCTTGGTGCTGGGTGCCTGGGAGAAGAGTCTGACCCCCACCCGACTACAGCCTCCCTTCAGGGAGTTGGAGAGAGGGAGAAAGCTCCCCCTGAGTCTCCTCTTTTCCAAGCTAAACACCCCCAGCTTCCCCAGTCTCTCCTCATCAGCCTTTCCCTCCAGTCCCTTCCCCAGCTTCGTTGCTCCTCTGACCTTCTCTGGCCCCTCAAACTCTTTCTTGAAGCGAGGGGTCCAGAACTGCCTCAGGACTCAAGGGGAAGCTTCCACAGTGCCCAGAACAGAGGGAGAACTGCATCCCTAGTCCTGGTGACCAAACTATTTCTGATACAAGCCAGGATGCCACTGGCCTTTTGTGCCACCAGGGAACCCTGCTGGCTCCTGTTCAGCCGGTTGTCAACCAGTACTCTCAAGTCCCTCTCTGTCTGTTTAATCCTAAACTCTGGTCTGCATTACATGCACAAAGAAAATAAAATGAGAAACAAAACATGGCAGGTCTCTTATAAACCCAACACATTCTTCATTTCAATTTCAAATAGAGTATGGGTTCTTGGAAGAATTCTGCATAGATTGCCATGTATTCTTCTGACAGATGTGTGAAAAACTGTAATGGCTGGGGGAATATTTTATATATGATAAGAAAGTTTTGCAAATATGGGCCTTTTTACCTTGTGAAATACATAGTGCAAATACATTCAGAGGTTTCATAGAAAATAAAAAAGGTTTTCTGCTTCCACAAGTGCAAGGAATCTTCATTTTTAAGCAAATTTGTTAAGATAAGCTTGAACATAAATCACTAAGATCATAGAATCCTCATGGCTGGAAATGACTGCCAGTAACATCAAGACTAGCCCTCATCCCAACACCTCCCCAACCCCCAGACCATGGTCTCAAGTGCTCTATCTACTCCTTTTTAAATGCCTCCAGGGATGGTGACTTCACTCCCTCCTTGGGTAGCCTGTTCCAGTGCCCAGCCACTCTCTTAGGAAAGAACTTCTTCCTAAGATCCAATCTAAACCTCCCCTGATGCAGCTTGAGGTCATTTCCCCTTGTCCTATCATTAGCAATTTGGGAGAAGAGATCAGCACCAGCCTTGCTACAATGTCAATTCAGGTAGTTGTAGATAGTGGTAAGGTCTCCTCTCAGCCTCCTCTGCTCTAGACTAAATAACCCCAGTTACCTCAACCGCTCTTCACAGAGCCTTTTTTCCAGACCTCTCCCCTGCCTCACTGCCTTTCTCTAGCCCCGCTCCAGCATCAATGTCTTTGTTATACTGTGGTGCCCCAAATTGGATCCACTATTTAAGGTGCAGTTGCACAAGTTCAGAGTACTTTCCTTGCCTTTGCTTTGCATGATTGAAATTAACACCTGACAGTGTTAGGGAGGCATAAAATCAGATAAAAAACTATTCAGTCAAAACCACTTTCTTTGGTATGAATAAAAGACATTTCTATACACTACCTTAAAGCACAATCTAAGCGTAAACAAATGCTTTGTCAACCTGTTGCCACAACCTAGAAAGAATCTTGTTTTATTTCTGCACTGCTCATTCAGCTGAAAATGCAGGAGGTGTCTTGGGCCCATAAAGAAGCAACTCTCTTTCCTATCTGCCCTTTATTCTGTAGTAAGTATGATGTGGCCTTTCTGTAGACAATTCACTCATGTCACTACAGAAGATACAAAGAATAAATCAAGCCGAGTATCTGAGCCATCTGTAATAAAGTTTTAACTACTGATCCAGAGATATTTTTCCCATAAATTGACTCACCATACAATTGGGATTGCTCCAAGCCTTTAAGACTTTATCTGTTAACTGTTTGGAAATAGTAGACAATAACTCCCCCATAGATAGAGCCAAGTAGTTAAAAAGTATTTTAGACGATATCTTCAAAGGCCTTGACAGAGAATCCCATAATACTCTGCATTTATTTAGCTGTGATCTATTCTTATATATAAACCTCTCCTTTGATCCCTGCTTTGGACTGCTGGAGTCATGGGATGGGTTGGGAAAAGTACAGCTAAACAGTTGAACAATACTATACCAGATTCCTAAACAGATACAGAGAGATCTATTCTACCAGAAAAGACATTTTTACAGCAAAGAAAGCAAAAAAGTAAAAAAAAAAATAGAAAACAAAAGACAAAAAAAAAGAAAAAAAAAGAAAAAAAAAGAAGGGAATGCTGATTATGAGAAAAACCCACTACAGGGAATGTTAACACAATAAAAAAATATCAGTCCATACGGTTGAGTTGCTAACATGTTTAAAGGTTGTGGAGATCTGGAGCTCAGGGACAGGGTTTAGCCATGGCCTCAGGACAGTCTAGTTAACAGTTGGATGATCTTGAAGGTTTTTTCCAACCTAAGTGATTACATGATTCTCACTCCAATACAGTCAGATGGAAACTTAGTTCTTGTGAGTCACTCAAAGAAAAAGCTCAAGGAGGTCTGTGTGCTGTTCATTTTCCTAAGTTCCCTTCTTCCTATGATTCAGATGTCACCTGCACATACTCAGGCGTCACTTGTACACAAACCAGCCACACATTGCCTACTTCATGTATAACTAAGACCTCCAGGAAAAGGTGCCCCAGTGCAGTCAGGTGAAGCAGGTTAGATGCTTCAAGTCTGAGAGGTAACCCTTCAACCTACTGGTTTTAGCATGAGGAATAAGCAATAATCCAAATTGCCTGAGGTTTGCTGTCTCCACAGAAGGTAAAAGCCCACAGATAAAGAGATAAATGTCTGTAACATCGTCGGTCTTAAATATCCAATCTTCTTCTGCCTAATCCTTCAAAAATCAATTGTTCCACCAGTCCTCTTCAACTTTCACACAAATTATAGAATCCCTTAACTATTGAGGCTGGAAAAGCCCTCTGAGCTCATCCAGCCCAGCCCATGACCTAACATCACCACATCGGACAGACCAGGGCACTTAAAGGCCACAGCCAGGCTGTCCTTAAACACCTCCAGGGGTGGGGACTCCACCACTGCCCCTGGGCAGCTCATTCCAGGCTCTGATCACCGTTTCCATGAGAAAGGACTTCCTAACATCCAGCCTAACCCTCCCCTGGTGCAGCTTCAGGCCCTGCCCACCTGTCCTGGTGCTAGTTGCCTGGGAGAAGAGCCTGACACCCACCTGACTACAATCTCCCTTTGGGCATTTGCTGAGACAGAGAAGGTCTCCCTGAGTCTCCTTTTCTCCAGGCTAAACAACTCCAACTCCCTGACCCTCTTATCATCAGACATATCAAGATGCACAAAAATACTGTGCAGTTTGTACACCACATGCTATCCCAGCACCTACAAACTGATGACAGCAAGAACATACCCGATAACTTGCCTTCAGCTGTTCTATGTCAAGAAGATGCTGCCTTTCCTATTGCTTCTAAAGCAAAATACCTGACACCTAAAACACAGTGAGCCACTGCCTACAACAGAGAGAACACATATCAGGTAAAAAATTTTTCCTCACAAGAAACCATAGAGTGACACCTCAGCAATGAAGGATGGAAGTTCATGTTGAATCTCAGATGGGAGAGGTTGGAGAATACAGGTGTGTGCATGCTGGGAGAGGATGCCAGAGAACCCCTGCTCTGCACGAGGTATGTATTGTGCATACCCATGGACAGGTAGCAGCAGTCTCTAGGCAAGCCGAAAGAAGAAAGAAGTTTCAAACAAAAGCTAACATTAAGAAAATGCTGAAAAACTTGAGTACCAGTAACAGATACTTTATGGCCAGAACTTACTCTCACTATGACCTTCATTCATATGTGTCGCTCACTTCCCACCAAAAGGAATTTAACTAGGAATTGCACCTGGTTCTAGACAACTTCAATCATGCAAAAGCATTAATTAGCAAGTGTAACGCGGTGCTCTATGTGACCCAAGTTAACCTAGCTGTACTAGCGCAGGCAGGCTGCTGGACTCCTGTAGAGGCATGCTGAAGCAGAGGGGCATGAGTCAAAGTGCTGGCAGCAGAGAACAATCAGGGCTTCCCGAAATACATCCCTCTGAATAAAACATGGACAGAGTGCAGCACTGTGCTGCCTGCCTTCCGTAGCTCAGAAACCCCAATTGTAAGAATATTTTGTTGGTCAGAATGGAATTAGCTACCTGGGAAGAGAGAGGCACGTCTGAGTTAGCAGCCTTCCAAGCGTTTGAACCATTGGAATTGGTTTGGAACATACTGTTAGAAGTGAGAGGAATTAATGTGTTTCAGTTCCACAAAAGCTGGCAAGAAATAACCCCGCTGTTATTCTAAATCTGTAATTCAAAACTTGAAATCAAGATTCCTTTTGAAGGGGCTAATTGAATTGGCTCTTATTTTGACTCGACCTCATTTTATTTTGTATTTGCTGTGTCACTGAAGATCATGTAAAGAATTTACACTTTGATAATTAAATCATAAGTTAGAACTCTAAGAGTTTGTGTTTCTTTGTTCTAAGAATCCTAAACCAATTTACAGAAGTTCAATAGAGGAAGAAGAAGATTAGGCCACCAAATGAAAGAAATTCAAACAGTCTTCCAACGCTGGCCACCCCCCATCTGAGCTTTGAGAGTGGATAAATCCCCTTTGATACTAGGATTTAATAAAAACATCAAAAAGAAAAGCCCACGAGCTCAAATCTGATGTGATGCAGGTAATTTGGTTGGTGAACTAGTTCTGAGGACAGAACACAAGCCAGGGAACTCACTCTGCATTTGTAGAACTGGGGATCCAGGGCAACACAGTGTTTGGAGCTTGTGAAATCCTTCTCTTTTTTTACATGAGCAGCTAGACATAAAAAACATAAACAGCAACCAGGCTTTTCACAAAGCAGCTGGACATAAAATAACCTGGACCTTAGGTTTAATGAGAGATGGTCAAGATGAGAATCAAGAAATGGGAGGAGGGAGACAGAAAACTATGGAGAACTGCAAGTTGAAGGTGGAAACGTTTTGCAACCATTTTTATTCATTATGGAATCAGAGGAGAACAAGCTCATTAAATTTTATACACTAAGTCCAGTATTTGTCTTGTAAATTTTCTAAGAGACTGCACCAAAGACATTAATTCTATAATTTCTTATAAAGGGAAGGGAGAAAGAACAAACAGGAAGAACATCCTTGAATGATAAAAGGTCTGCAGGCCCTGGTGGGAATTCCTCACTCAAGATGTATTCCTCTTCAGGGAGCAGGCCTAGATGTAAACAGATGGGTTTCTATAAAAGCAGGATCGGCAATGGCACAGATAGACGCTTTCATTTATAGGTGATTTTTCAGGCTCAATGGAATATTCAAGGCCGCTCTGCCTAATTATGCCTAACGTTTTGCCCATTTCACATGCTTGCAAAATTAATGGCCAAATATCAGAATAATTTAGGCACATTGTCCTTTCAATCTCAGCGGAGACAATACATTTTATTCAGACAAACTGCTTAAAAAGTGACCTGTCTGGTTTATGAATGGTAGTCCATCTGCTTGCAATAGCTCCTGTAGAAGGATTTGTTTGGCTTGGCAACAGCCAAACTGATTGTATTATGAGCTGAGGTGTGTTTCCTGCTTCAAAATCAGAGTGAAAAGGTGGGTTTGTTTTTATTTCATAGAATCATAGGATCATCAGGGATTGGAAGAGACCTGGAAAGATCATCTAGTCCAATCCCCCTGCCACAGCAGGATCACCTAGACCAGAAAAGGAGACTCCACAAACCCTCTGAGCAGCCCACTCCAGTGCTCCATCACCCTTACTGGGAAGAAGTTATAGAATTAGTCAGGGTTGGAAGGGACCACAGGACCATCCACTTTCAAGCCCCCTGCCATGGGCAGGGACACCCCACCCTAGAGCAGGCTGGCCAGAGCCTCATCCAGCCTGGCCTTAAACACCTCCAGGGACGGGGCCCCAATTACCTCCTTGGGCAACCCATTCCAGGCTCTCACCACTCTTCTGGTGAAGAACTCCCTCCTTACATCAAGTCTAAATCTATCCATCTCCAGCTTTGCTCCACTGCCCCTCGTCTTCTCGCTACCTGAGATCCTAGGCCTATTTGGCCTAGTACAAGCTGGGGAAAGGAATATTCATTGGGCTACACTGCCTGCGTGTTCTGTACCTGAAGGTAGAAGTACAAGGTTCAAGGGTAGACCCTTGAAGTACAACAAGGGTAATTGTAGAGTCTTCCATCTGGGCAAGAACAACCCCAGGTACCAGTACAGGTTGGGGACTGACCTGTTGGAGAGCAATGCAGGAGAAAGAGACCTGGGGGTCCTAGTGGACAGCAGGATGACTATGAGCCAGCAATGTGCTCTCGTGGCCAAGAAGGCCAACAACACTCTGGGGGGCATCAGAAGGGGGGTGATTAGCAGATCGAGAGAGGTTCTTCTCCCCCTCTATTCTGCACTAGTGAGGCCACATCTGGAGTATTGTGTCCAGTTCTGGACCCCTCAGTACAAGAAGGACACAGAGCTGCTGGAGGGTGTCCAGCATAGAGCAAGAAAGATGATGAAGGAAGTAGAACAACTCCCTTATGAGGAAAGGCTGAGGGAGCTGGGTCTCTTAAGCTTGGAGAAGAGGAGGCTGAGGGATGACCTCATGAATGTCTATAAATATATGAGGAGTGGATGTCGGGAGGATGGAGCCAGGCTCTTCTCAAAGACATCTGGTGATAGAACAAGGGGCAATGGGTTCAAGCTGGAACATGGGAGATTCCCTATAAGTATCAGAAGAAACTTCTTCACAGTGAGGGTACTGGAGCATTGGAACAGGCTACCTAGGGGCATTGTGGAGTCTTCGTCTCTGAGACGTTCAAGGTCTGCCTGCATGTGTTCCTGTGCGAGTTGGTCAAGGTGATCCTGCTGTGGCAGGGGGATTGGACTAGATGATCTTTCGAGGTCCTTTCCAATCCCTAGTGATTCTATTCTATGTTTCTAATGTTAAGAGCTTGAAGCAGGTAGCTCCAGCTCTTAGACTTCATCTTCTTCCCTGGAGGATCCCTTTCAGCCTCAGCACTGAGCGAGGCCAGCACTGGCACAGACCTGTCCTCCCAAGGGTGTGACTCTTTAGAATTCATCTGCTTAAATGAAGCCCATTTTGCTGGTCCAACAGCTCTTAGACTTCATCTTCTTCCCTGGAGGATCCCTTTCAGCCTCAGCACTGAGCGAGGCCAGCACTGGCACAGACCTGTCCTCCCAAGGGTGTGACTCTTTAGAATTCATCTGCTTAAATGAAGCCCATTTTGCTGGTCCAACAGCTGATGACTCTGGGCAACTCTTCATTTTGTCGGTGCCTAAACCTAGCTAAAATATTAATCATTAATTTCAATCACTGCTACAAAGGCCCATTACACTGTCAGAGATGTTCCGAACATCACTCAGGCCAACTGAACAGAAGGGAAAGGAATACAAAATAAAAAGGAAAAGCTCCAAATACTGGGCACAAATTGGAGAGGGCTTACCCCACCAACATAAGGCAAGATCTCTTCGGCCGAATATATGCAAGTGCATAGTAGGGTTTTAAGCAGACAGCTGTGACTGCAGACTGGAATACAGAAAGGGATGATCTTATCAACTACTGCTCACATCAGCTACTACTACAGTTCTGGCAAGGAAGCCATGAATTTAACAGACTATGTTTTAGCTTCTGCCTTTTCATAGAACACACATTGAAATTCTCTAATCCAAAGAATTGAACTTTCCAAGGCCAGTATTAACAATTCAACTCCTGATCTGAACATCCAACTTCACTGTGACCATCTAACTTGAGAGAAACCAAACCACCTTATATTATACAGATAGATGCCTTGGGCTGTAGGAATTGCTGACTTGTTCCTTTGCTGGGAATAGTCATCTATTCCTTTAAAGATGAGGTAATGCAAAGAAAGCTGGATGCCCTATGCACCCATGGCCTAAATCTTTCTCCTCTAGGATGGATTTAGAATATCGGGTAGCGACAGGACTAGGGGGAATGGAACAAAGCTGGAGATGGGTAGATTTAGACTTGATGTGAGAAGGCAGTTCTTCACCAGAAGAGTGATGAGAGCCTGGAATGAGTTGCCCAGGGAGGTGGTTGGGAACCCATCCCTGGAAGTACTTAAGGCCAGGCTGGATGAGGCTCTGGCCAGCCTGCTCTAGGGTGGGATGTCCTTGCCCATGGCAGGGGGCTTGAAAGTGGATGGTCCTGTGGTCCCTTCCAACCCTGACCAAATTCTGTAACTTTTTCCCAGTGAGGATGATGGGGTACTGGAGGGGGCTGCCTGGGGGGTTTGTGGCATCTCCTTCTCTGGAGATGTTTGAAACCCACCTGGATTTGGTCTGGGTGATCCTGCTGTGGCAGGGGGATTGGACTGGATGATCTTTTGAGGTTGCTTCCAATCTGTAATGTTCTGTGATGTTCTGTTCTGATTTCAAAGCCACCTGTGCATTATTTCAACCACATCCAAGCAGCTTCAACCACAGCAGCAAGCAGAACTCTGCAGGGAGTGGAGTGCTTTTGTTAATTCAGAGACTACCGCTTAAATGAAGTTTTGTTGTTTTGTTGTTTTGTTGTTTGTTTTTTTTTTTTAACAGGCCACAGGAGTCTGAAATCTTAAAGGTAAAAGATTAAATTTCTGTCAGAATCAAGGAATATTCTAACAGAAGTTTGTAAAACCTTGAATATGAAATTAAATGTAATTATTAATGAATTTTGAGACCTACTGCTAAAACTGGATCAGGTTGCAGAGGAATGGGAGGTGGCAAACGTAGCAGCAACTTCTGAAAAGAACTTGAGAAACCTGGTAGCTCTGACTTCTTCACAGACCTAAAAAGCTCAGATGTATCATAAGAGACAGATTTAGCTGACGCGGAGAGAAATGTAATACCACAGCGGAGAGCTACTTCAGCTTTTATAGCAGCAAACCACACATCAGAAGTCTGCTCCAGTTCTGTGATAGCACTGAAAAGACAGAAGTTAAGGATGACCTCATCAACATAACAGACTTCTATAGTGGGATGGAGAGGCAAAGGTAAAACAAGGGGAGAAACTCCTCCACCTTTTGAAGAGGGCACAGCCAGAAAAACAGACAGGCAGGTTACTAGAAGAGTTTGACGTCTGTTCTGGGACCTGTGCTTGTCAGCACATTAATGTATATATTTTTAAAGGGTAGGATGGTGAATACCGGGTTGACATACACTGACTGTATAGAACTACTCCTGGTTTGGAATACAACAGCACATTATACAGGCTCACTGAAGTAACAATTAGTAAGGATTAGGTAATAAACAGGCAGATGACACTGAACTCTGAGAAATGCAAAAATATTCAAATGAACAAAAAATATCCTAATTATACAAATCCAAGAACAGACTGTAAACGATCCTTTGTCATTCAGCAGAGGGATCTCACACCCACTGTGAATACTTCCTCGAAAGCATCAGCTGAATGTCAAGATTTACTGGGGTGGGGGGTAGGGGGGTGGGAATAAACCAGACCAAAACCAGAAAACCTTGCTGGGTGTCTATTTAAAATTATGATTTTAGCTCTTCTTACACAAATTATGCAGACCTCACCCCTCTCCTCCATTCCTAGAAGAACATACCCCAAATAGAATTTACAGAAGGGCAACAAATTTAGAAAGATGAGGAATGGACTATACATCCAGGAGATTAAAGACATGTAGACTCCAGCTGTACAGAGAAGAGTAGGGAAGATGTGTCAGCTGAACAAGGAACAATTATTCAATAACTTCCACACAGTATGAGACCCAGAACATATTATTAAGAGGTTTAAAGCAAAGGCAGGGGTGAGCTTTATTGTTGCTATGTGATCTGTTGGAAGCTGAAATATAAAGGGCTTCCAAACCAAAAGATCAGACCAGTTTAACTAATGACAAACCTGTGAACACCTGGTTAAGTGCATGAGGTCCCCCAGTTTCTGATCTACAGTGCATTGGAGAAGAGCAGCAAGGAAATGTCTGTGCTTACTCACTAGTTTAATGTGTTTTCCCTAAGCATCATCCACTAGTGGAGATGGCATACTGGGAAAACAGACCTTTACTATCATAGAATCATTAGAGATTGGAAAGGACCTCAAAAGATCATCTAGTCCAATCCCCCTGCCACAGCAGGATCACCTTGACCAACTCACACAGGAACACATGCAGGCAGACCTTGAACGTCTCAGAGACAAAGACTCCACAATGCCCCTAGGTAGCCTGTTCCAATGCTCCGGTACCCTCACTGTGAAGAAGTTTCTTCTGACATTTAAATGGAACCTCCTGTGTTCCAGCTTGCACTCATTGCCCCTTGTTCTATCACCAGATGACCCTGAGAGGAGCCTGGCTCCATCCTCCCGACATCCACTCCTCATATATTTATAGACATTCATGAGGTCATCCCTCAGCCTCCTTTTCTCCAAGCTCAAGAGACCCAGCAACACACCATGTTTGGTCTTACGTGCTTCCAGGCAGGATCACTGAGGCTTCACACAAATAAAACCCCCTAGCAGTTCAAACATCGTTGTGCTTTAAGTTTAATTTGGTGTTTTCTGCAGAAAAGGTTGGGTTTAAAATGTTTTGAGGCCTTTCTTCTCCAGATGGAGTCAGTTGTTACACTGCCTGCAGATTCACTAGTGGTTTTGTTAGACCATTCATTTGTGTCTGATGCTTTAGCTAAAAGCTCTTGGTTGAAATACATTTGCGGTCTATGACCCACAATGTTAATCCAGGTGGGATACGCAGGGATCCAGATAAGGACCCATCAGCACTATACAAGTACTACGACCAACAAAAATACCCAGATCAGGATTTGTAGGCTGTTTGTAGAAAGTATTTTCCCCATATTTTCCCTCTTGCCCACCATGTATAGTATTTTGTCACAGAAAGAGAAAGGGAACTAAAACATTCATTTTGTCTCCCAAAAGTCTCAGCACAAGAGGTGTCTCTCTGCCTGGGAGAAGTGCCTGCTGGCATTAGCCCCTACTAAAAGTGCAGGCAATATTTATGAGCAGTTTGAAGGCTTCTGAGTGAATATCCATCTGGAAAAAGTGGAGATGCAAGTTTTTCACTCTTTCTCTCCTAGGTCAGTTATCTAATCCTAAAGTTACATCCAATTTTCTCTGAGGAATAGTTCTGCATAAGCGGAAGTTAAATGCCTCAAAGGCACCAAAATCATTATTGTCTTAGTGGCAGAATGATGTTAAGACCAAAGAAATGAAAATCACGCATTCATGACAAAGGGGATTTTGTCCTAGGCATGAAATTCATTTCAAGCTAATGGGTTTGTTTTGTTGGCATGCCGGCTTCACAAAAAGAGGCTGGCAGATACTTCGGTTGGAGCAAATTCCCAGCAGTTATTTATTTTCAGCAAATATGATGTCTTTCCATAGGCACCAGACCACCAGCTCAGCCAGTGCTGGTTACTGGCAGCAACTGAGTGACTGCAGAGGCACCCTAAACTTTCTCTTGCTCACCTTTTTCCATTTGACTCATGAAATGCAATCAAGACTCCCAGATGGATTCAGCAAAAATAATGAGCACTCCTAGGCCATCTGTATGGACATGATATTGTTAATCAATTTATTTTGCATAGCCCCATGGATCACTTGCCATTGATGATTATGCATTTTAGCTCTTGTGACAATTTGTCAATGAAATAAACATAAAAAGAAGGCTAATGACAGCAAACGCTGAATGTAAAGATTATCTCTTTCTTGAAAGGAGATGCCACTTTCCAAGTGCTTAGAACTGGTTTGTAAATATGTTGCTTTCACCAAGTGGAAGAGCCATTCAAAGAATCAAAAACTTTCTTGTTCCTCACAATGCAGGCACCCAGAAGTGAATGATTTTGTTTTTACAGTCCAGTTTTTCACTCCAAATTTGAATTTTGTGTCTTGAAAGGGAAAAGAATGGTGGGTCAAATGGCCTAAAGTATCTCTGAATATGAAATAATAACTTGAGAGTTAGGCTCACACCAGGACTATTGTTTTTTTCCAAAGCACCAAATCCCATTGGACTCTCGTCTTCTTTTCCTACGTTCTGTGCTCCCAATATGACTCTGTATTGGTTCACAAAGCAAAGGGCTCTTGGATAGCAATGAAAAAGCATTTCATTTCAGCAATGACAAAGATGCAAATTGCCATCCCCTTACAAATTCCCTAACCTATCCAGTCCTTGGCACAGGGGGCCAAGGAAGTTCTATCTTGNGGTTGCTATCAAGTCCCCCCAGATCCCTCCTTTACTTCACCAGGTGGCTTAAGTGATATTTCCATTTTGTATGGGCAAGTGGCTCACAGGGTACCACCAATTAAAGTCTGTGCACAAGAAGGAGAGCATGGTTTCTGTGGTCAGGAAGACTAATTCTAGTCTCTGAGATGTGTTTCCCTACAGGACTTCAAGCTAATAAGTCTGTTTCATTAAGACTCAGCTACCAGACACCACCTTCTGTCTGCTCCCCCACCTGCCACATCTATCTGTGATATGATCATAGAATCACAGAATCATTAGAGATCAGAAGGAACCTCGAAAATCATCTAGTCCAATCCCCCTGCCACAGCAGGATCACCTAGACCAAGTTGCACAGAATCACATCCAGGCGGGTCTTGAAGGTCTCCAGAGAAGGAGATTCCACAACCCCCCCCACGCAGCCTGTTCCAAAGCTTCGTTACCCTCACTGGGAAGAAGTTCTTTCTGATACTGATATGGAACCTCCTCTGTTCCAGCTTGCACCCATTGCCCCTTGTTCTGTCACCAGATGACCCTGAGAAGAGCATGGCTCCATCCTCCTGACACCCACCCCTCATATATCTCTAAATATGAGATATTCATGATGTCACCCCTTGGCCTCCTCTTCTCCAGCCTCAAGAGGCCCAGCTCCCTCAGCCTTTCCTCATAAGGGAGGTGTTCTACCTTCTTCATCATCTTTGTTGCTCTAAGCTGGACATCCTTCAGTAGCTCTGTGTCCTTCTTGAACTGAGGGACCCAGAACTGGACACAGTACTCCAGGTGCAGTCTCACTAGTGCAGAGTAGAGGGGGAGAAGAACCTCTCTTGATCTGCTAACCAACCCCCCTTCTGATCCCCTCCAGGATGTTGTTGGTCCTCTTGGCCACAGGAGCACATTGCTGGCTCATAGTCATCCTCCTGTCCACTAGGGCTCCCAGCACCCTTTCTCCTACACTACTCTCCAACAGGTTAGTTCCCAACCTATACTGGTACCCGAGGTTGTTCTTGCCCAGATGCAAGACTCTACACTTACCCTTGATGAACCTCATTAAATTTCAATCTGGCCAGCTCTCTAGCTTGTCCAGCCCTTGATGAACGGCAGGAAAGCTTCCACAGGTCACATGTTCTTGTACCACCCTGAGTAGAACCAGAATTAACACTCATTCTGGGAGGCCTTGAACCCCTGCCTGAGACAATACCAACAGGTCTCCTGGCCTGCAATTTTGTTTGCTGCACTAGTTAGTTCACAGAATAATTGAGGCTGGAAAGCCTAGCCTATGACATAACATCACCACAATCTGCTACACCTTGGCACTAAGTGTCACAGCCATTCTATCCTTAAACACCTCCAGGGATGGGGACTCCACCACTCCCATGGGCAGCGTATGGTGGACATCATAGTGCTCCCTGGGTCTGGTGGCTCAAAGACCATGACAGATTTGCCTGCACGGGCAGACTCTGAAGAGTGTCTCCAAAGTGCTGCCTTTAATATTATCCAAGACTTCTGTAGAATAAACCCAGAAAGGAGAGCACGTCTGCCCTGTTCTCACAACAGTTACAAACTCTGACTGGCGGTAGCTTTGAGGCAGGTAACTGTGGGTTACTCACTGGGTTTATTGAGTCTAAATGTAGGGAAGAGAGGAAAAGCTGCTTGTGGCAGTTCAGCTCCATGACTGCGCTAGTGTGTGAAATGGCAGGTACCACAGAATCACTGAGGCTGAAAAAGCCCTGTGAGCTCATCCAGCCCAGCCTGGGACCTAACATCACCACATCAGCCAGACCAGGGCACTAAGGGCCACAGCCAATATGTCCTTCAACATCTCCAGGGTGTCCTGGGCAGTCCATT
>VZRI01010148.1:148980-168371 GCA_013397515.1 Upupa epops | reverse complement strand
CCTCCTTCTCTGGAGATGTTCATTGCTAGCCTGGATGTGTTCCTGTGTGACTTGGTCTATGTGATCCTGCTGTGGCAGGCGGATTTGACTAGATGATCTTCTAAGGTCCCTTCTGATCCCTAATGATTTTATGATTTTGTGGAAACATGTGTGTTAAAGTCCAGTTCTGTCTTCCATATGCTTCCATACCATTACTCAATTCCCAAAATGCTGACTCCTACAGACATGAACAAAAGAACTCTGTCCATTTCAGCAAACCACAGAATCAAAGGAAACGACCTTTCTGCTAATCCCCAAGGTACCAGGTTGTCTGTGTTCATCACATTTACATGGCAAGGCAACTGCTGCATTCATCACTTAGTGACATATGCAGAAACACCTCAGTGAGAAAGATGGAGTCAAAAAACAAGCAGCTGGAAAACCAAAACTAACACTCCAATCTGCTCCTGCTGGCCCAAACTCCTCCATTCACAGAAAACACATAAAATAATCTTGCAGTTTTGGCTTGTAGTTTTCAATATAAGTCACCCTAAACTTCAAACCATCACAACAATGAAAGCTCTACTCTTACAACAGAAAAATTCTTTGTTCTCCAAATATTCTTTTACAATCATATCTTCATTATTTCAAATGACGAAGATAACATGTGCCCATAAAATTTTTGGTTTAACTGGGTCTTCCCTGTTTACAAGATTTATACAGTCCTTTTATTTTTACAGCGTCCTGAGTTCTATCAGGCTTTGATGTGATTTAGAAATCCAAATTATCAAAAGAGATAGGGTGTCAGTGTAGAGAATAGTTAGTAAAATTGTTATTCCTGTTGCTGTTTCCTGTGCCATGAATGAATTTAGGAGGTATCATTTGCGGTAAAATCCTACCCTATTTGGATTAAACAAATATTTTTAGCACACCTGTTGTGAGTGTCCTGCAAGTTAAAACAAGTATATACAAAACTTGCATATCTAACCTCATATCCAAGACTATACATCAGGAAGAGAGAATACATGAGTACGTATAGGTAGTGCAGTTATTTTAGAAGATATTTCAGTACTTTACTAATTAAAAACACACATGCAAACGATCTTTTTTAAAAAAAACACCCTATGAACTCTATACTTGCAGATCCAAATTTAGAAGGCAGAGAGCTATTATAAATATAGGTTGTTTCTTCTCACTACAGTAATGGAGAGGATCACATCCTTAGCTAATAACCTCTCAAGGTTAATTTTCATTGGCCCTATAATGTTCCTTGAGGAGAAAGGCAAAGAAACAAAGGAGAAAAAGAAAGGCAAAGTACCTGCTAGTTCCATCACTTTGTCTATCCATTCCTTCTTTTCATGTAAATACTAAAGGGCCTGGACACACCTCAGAGGCAGATATGATAAGTGGCAGCATCCCATTGTGAAGCTCTTTTCAGGTTGTGGGGAACAAATAAGAGGAAAACTGTGGTCCCTAGCTTTATCTGTTATTGGTTAGCTGATAAAATTGTAATTCACTTTCTAGCAAAAGAGCCAGCTTACAGCAAATTTCTATTCCTGCTGCTCTTTTCTCCAGGAGGAATCATACCAGCTGTGTCCACTCAGCATACAGCCCCTCTGTACTTACATGTTGCCTCCTGATGACCACTAATGCAGCACATCTGATACTTCGTGTGAGGTAGCACTATACTTGTGTCCCCTATAGCAAAATGAATACATAGAATCATAAGGAAACAGAAGTGATTTTGAAAGATCAGCCAGTCCAATCCCTGTGACACAGCAGGATCACCCAGACAAAGTCCAGGCGGGCATCAGACACCTCTAGAGAAGGAGGCTCCACAAACCCCCCAGGCAGCCCCCTCTAGTGCTCCATCACCATCCCTGGGATGAAGTTATAGAATCACAGAATCAGTCAGGGCTGAAAGGGACCACAGGATCATCCATTTACAACCCTCCCTGCCATGGGCAGGAACACCCCACCCTAGAGCAGGCTGGCCAGAGCCTAATCCAGCCCAGCCTTAAACATCTCCAGGGACAGAGCTCCAACCAACTCCCTGGGCAACCCATTCCAGGCTCTCACCACTCTGATGGTGAAGAACTTCCTCCTCACATCAAGTCTAAATCTACTCATCTGCAGCTTTGCTCTATTCCCCCTAGTTCTGTCGCTGAGATCCTGAAAAGCCCCTCCCCAGCTTTTTTGTAGCCCAGTTCAGATCCTGGAAGGCCACAATAATGTCACCTCGGAGCCTCCTCTTCTCCAGACTGAAGAGAGCCCTAGCTCTCTGAGTATGGACTCGCTCCAGCACATCCACATCCTTCTTGTAATAAGGGCTCCAGAACTGGGCAGAATACTCCAGATGGGGTCTCACCAGAGTAGAGGAGGAGAATCACTTCCCAAGAATCAGGGTTGCGTCACAAAACTATTGAAAATACCTGCTGCAGGACAACTGAACTTTTGTTTAAACTCATTAGTATTTGTACCGAGTAAAGTGTGAAAGATCCTATGATGCATATTTCCTATTTGGAAGAAAACCCACCTCAAACACGAGACCAATATCGTTTAGCATCCCTACAGCCACATGAATGCCCTTTCTGTGATGATCCAATCCTTTCTGTTTTTCTGAATCCTTAGGAAAGAAGCTGAAAAATTGTTACAAATTAATAAAAATATCTTTAAGAAAAAAGTCACTTCCATATATTAAAGTAAATGACAGTAAATTCTAAGCTAAATTATGGAAAAGATACAATTTAAGCTTAAAATTTTTTTAGTGAGTCTAGATCAATTGAAAAAGTCAGTTCTCAAAAATATTTCTAGCCAAACATTACACCCTACTGATGAGATTTCAGGGCATCCTACATCTTTTCTTCATACTGAAAAGCACCCTTATTACAAGATGAAGAATCTATATTGAGTAGTTAAGTAACTCATCACTTTGAATGATGTATTGCACCTTACTTGTATTCATCGTTGCAAACAAGGCTGTATGTAATATTCTGCTTCAGAATTTTAGTATTATCAACAGCACAACCATTTCTTTTCACAATTCATTGTAACCTGCAAGTCCAACACATACTGCAGTATTACTTCTTGCAATACCATGAGAAAATAAACATGTTCAAGTTATTTGCAGTCAGGGTGTAGAAAAACACATGTATCACTTAAATTGTCATCTATTCTTGGTGTTCAACAAGCAGAACATCTGCCTTCAGGTAACAGCACTGTGATAGAAGCACCTCTTCAAAACATGCTTGAATGGAGTTCTTAGAGTGCTCAGGTAGAAAGAGACTTAAGGGTTCTAGTGGACAGCAAACTTAGCATGAGTCAGCAATGTGCCCAGGCAGCCAAGAGGGCTAATGGCATCCCGGCCTGCATCAGGAACGGCATGGCAAGCAGGGAGAGGTAGGTTAACCTCCTCCTGTGTTCTGCACTGGTTAGACCGCACCAGGAGTATTGTGTCCAGTTAGGAAGGATGTCGAGGTGCTGGAACGAGTCCAGAGAAGAACAACTAGAATGGTAAAGGGCCTGGAAGGTAAGCCCTATGAGGATAGGATGATNTTACTAGGCTGGATGAAGTGCTGAGTGGCATGATCTAGATGCTAGATTTACTTGGTTGGTTTTAGGTTGGACTGGATGATCTTTAAGGTCTTTCCAACCTTATCATTACTGTGGTACTGTATGAAGGGTCCTGCTCTTCTGTAGGAGAGATCAAACCAGAACAGTAAGCTACATATGTGTAATGCTATGAGAAAGCTAGTGTGAGCTGGTTTGTTACTCCTCCTGGTATAGCCTCTATGGTGCCTTCAATCTTGCTTACATGCCTCCTCCCAAGTGCTGCTTTAAGGGTCTCCCAGTTTGTGAGGTAATGAAAATAAGTTAACCCCTTGTTATTTACCCATGGTTTTGTGGTTGTTCTTGTGTCCTGCCTGTGTCAGATGACACTAATAGGATTCAGGGACCACATTAACTCAGAGGTCCAAGGCATAGGACTTGTCAGGCTTTACTAGGTTTGACATCCCCATCACCTTTTCCAGAAAAAAAAAAGGTTTAGCAGTGATGAAAATTGTTAAACAACTCGATGAATAACACTTAATTAATCTTAGTTTAATTTTAACTTTGAACTACAATGTTGTAAAACCCCTACTGTTACAGTAATTTTGATACTTAGCTGTAATTAGCAGGTAGTAATAAGTAGGCTTTCTATGCAGAATGAGCTATGACCCTAGAATAAAAAAAAGCAGAACAGAGAACTGCAGATAGTAGTAAAGCCCTGCAAGTGCCAGAATACAGTGAAACCAGAAACCCTCATCTAGACAGATTCTTCTTTGATGAGTTATTGTTCATTAATGCCATATTGGGATCCAGGCAAAACCAGTTTAGGGATGTTAAAGAAAATACATTCAACATATGCCAAGTAATACATAGAGCACATTTTATATCTTTGTGGAAGTGCACACCAAGAAAGGAAAAACAAGATGTACAGTTGAAGTGCTGAGTGGCATGATTTAGATGTCCGATGTTTAGGTTTACTTGGTTGGTCTTAGGTTGGACTGGATGATCTTTAAGGTCTTTTCCAGCCTCATCATTACTGTGATCCCATGAGACAGGTGTTTTGACAACACTGTAACACAGCCCAAGGAGCACAGCATTAAGAAAACACAGTTCACCATTGGACTCTGCATATTGTGGCAACAAGTTTATAGAACTTATCATACAACTCATGATCATAGAGGCAAGGCATACCACCACAGAGTAGAAATACCCAGAAAGAAAGCCTAGGAGCAGTGAGAAAATATTTAACAGAAGGAAAGCTCATCCACAGTAATAATTTATCAAACTGACAGCCTACCACATAAAGTTCATTATCACCAGCAGCATATCCACAGGGGCAGGGAAACAACCTTATTGAGACAGGCAACACAGCTCCATCTCTTCCTAAGATAGCATTACTCCCCTCTGAGGAGGTTTCTACCTGTAGTCTGTCTCCTATGCTGTGCTGCCTCTTTGACAATTTCCTCTCTGAGTTAGAACACCTGTCACCATTTGAAGCAAAACACCTGGTTCCATTTAATCCAGATTCTCTGTCAAAGTTGCCTGCCTCTGGGAAGGCAGGACAGGGAGTGTTTTGCCTCACAATCCCCCACGACAGTCTGGGCATAGGCAGTATCTCATCGGGACAAGGTATCATCCGTGTGTAAACCTCAGTTCTTAGCACTTCAACCGATCTGGAGAAACATAGAATAGCTCTCAGCAGACTCTAGAATGAGTAGAAAGTAATTTTCATCTTCAGTGTCATAACCCTGAAGGGTTGAGGATGCTGATGATTTACCATAATCCTCACCCACTTATTTTGAGGAAGAATAGCAACAATGACCTTAAGTTCATCAATGTCTATAAATGCTTGAGGGGTGGGTGCCAGGAGGATGGAGCTAGGCTTTTCTCAGGGTCATCTGGTGATAGGACAAGAGGCAATGGGTGCAAGCTAGAGCATAGGAGGTTCCATCGAAATATCAGAAGGAACTACTTCCCAGTGAAGGTAACGGAGCATTGGAACAGGCTGCCCAGGGGGGGTTGTGGAGTCTCCTTCTCTGGTGATGTTCAGGACCCCCCCTATGCAACTTGATCTAGGTGATCCTGCTGTGGCAGGGGGATTGGACTAAATGATCTTTCAAGATCCCTTCTGATCCCTAATGATTCTATGATTCTATACAAAGAACTTTAGGCTGGGTAATTACTTGGAAAATACAAGTTCATTCTAAAGGATGCTACAGGTATGATGTGTGTCATTGCAATTGGCCTGACTTTTGAAGAGTTCGCACACACACATATATATACATTTGATTCATATTTATTCTGGTGGGATGTTTTTTTGTCAGAAAAGATTTCAGTCTTGTGTTTGTTGCCCCCACTCCTTACAGAATGAGCCTACTGCATGCGGCCAACTCTCCACTAGGTAACTCTACATGGCAGTTTATGCAGTTCTCATATAAAAGACCATAACATCCTGATACCCCAGCATTTTTCTCAGCACAGGGCAACTGGGAACATGGGGAGTCAGTAGTGCTTCTTACCACAGTTCTTTCTTCTCATCTGCACAATGCTATATGCACCAGGGCAACTGCAGGTACTTGGAGGGCAGGCAGTGGAACAACTGCTTGCTCCCCGACTTCCTCAGTAAAACTCTGGTAGTTCTTCCCTGCCAGCCTGGCATCCTACCCGTGTGTTAGCTGGGCTTGCTTATGCCAGACAAAATTTTAATATTTGAAATTCTTGTTTAGTTTTGTGTTGCCTTTATCGCATCAATACTTTTACCTCAACATTAATTTAACTTTATTAATAAGTGACCAAAAAGCATTGAAGTTCAAGGCAGATGCCTCTGATGGCTGAGCACAGTAGAAAGCTAGCATGTTACAAACTGGGTGATTTGACTCTTTATTTCTTATACTTCTCTGTTACATAGGGACAGTTTCCTTGCAAAAGTCATACTGCTTTGCTGCTACTTGTGAGATAGCTGTGACAGCTCAAAGCCAGAGAGGAAGGGGAAAATTTTGTTTGTGATGGATATCTTTATCTATTTGATAGAGTCTGTGAAAGTGAATTTTGGCATTATTAACAGATTGGATAATACAAGGATAGGATTCATACCAGGAACTGAGACCATCCAGATGATAATCAAAAGTCCCACTTGTGTAGGTGCTAAAGTGGTTAGTTGGAGAAACAGTGGAAGACACAAATGAAGTTATTATTTGTTTGTGCATGTCCAATTTGACCTCAGTGGTTCGTGCTGTAATTTTGAGAACAGAAGCTTTTGGAAAACAATGCAGCATGGCCAAAATCAATTAGCTACAAGACTGAGACCCAGTAAGGCTTAATGACATTGAATTACCTGAAGAATACAGGACTTATTCACCAACACCAGGCATGCAGAAGTCATTCTTGCTTGGTAATATAGGAAAGGGTTCCAGAAGGATTCTTATATTTGGCAGAACAAGCTGGTTGCATATTCTGTAAACATCCAGCACCTGGTATGTTGACAGCACATTTGCAATAGACCCAAACTCTTTGCCAAGATCTATGTGATCCTGGCAAAAGACGCACGGGGGCATGTGTCTGGTTGTACACCCTTCTGTCAGACAACAGTTTGCCACATACTAGTGGTTGTTTGATTTTATTAAAACACTTGTGCCTAACATATGGCTGCAAACCATACCCTGCAACTAGAAAATGGCTGTCATGAATACCATAACAGAATGCTTCCCAGAGTCACCTTTACAAGAATATTTCCTCCACCTGGTTCAAAATATAAGGAAGCATTTAGCATTGATAGGTGCTCTTCAAGCATTGAGAGTGAACATGGATTTTACACTTAAGGCCAAAATGTTTGTTGCTTTAGTATTCATGCTTATCCCAGACTTGGAATTCTATGTTGTTACTCCAGAAGAATAGCTGCCTGTAAAGATTCAACCTCTTATCATCTGGTTTTAGGACAGCTACAGCTGTTATGTAGGTGAGAGATAACAGAATACATGAATTACCATGTGAAATCTTTTTGAGAGAACAAGAAGAGCCAAGGAATCTCTTACAGTTGGCCACAGCCTATTGACCCAGCTTGTCCATGTCTTTCTGCAGCATCTTTCTCCCCTTCAGCAGATCAACACTCCTCTCACAGCTTGGTGTCATCCATGAATTTACTAAGGGTAGATTCAATCCCCTCATCCAGGTCATCAATAAAGAAGTTGAATAGAACTGGGGCCAGCACTGATCCCTAGGGGACACCACTGGTCACTGGACATCAAGTGGATGGGGCACCATTCACAACCACTCTCTGTGCCCAGTCATTCAGTCAGTTTTTAACCCAGTGGAGGGTGTACCCATCCAAGTCATGGGCTGCTAACTTTTCCAGAAGGATGATGTCAGAGATTGAGTCAAGGGCTTTGCTAAAGTCTAGGTAGACCACATCCATAGCCTTCCCCTCGTCCACTTAGCAAGTCATCCAGTTTAGAATGAGATCATGTCTTAGACCTCAAAAAAATAAAAGAAAAAAGGAAACAAAAAATAGACTGAGGCTGAAAAAATGGGAGGCTTTCCCACCACAGTGCTCAGGTGGCCAGCTTCCCACTATATCTGGAGCTGCACTTGAATCTGTTAGTCTGATCAAGCCACCTTCTGCCTGAGTGACTCCTCCTTCTTCTCTCCCTAAGGCCATGTATACTGCAGACACAGCAGGGAAAAGTTCACAGACTTTCTGTCTCCCTTACCCTGTGCCTCTCAGGAGAGACCACTCACTGAGAGGTGCTTGAGACTTCCCACAGTGCCACTGATGATCAGGGGCTTTGTGGAACTCACAACGGGAGAGGAAGAATCAGCATGTGTGCAGGGAAGAGACAGTTGAATCTGCCAACCCATGGAGAGTTGTTCCTGTAGAAAGCTATCCGTGGAGAGATATCCCGTGGAGAGCTGGCCTAGACCTCACTCTTGAAGCTTTGTCTGAAAAGCCACAGCTTAAACAGAAATTACTGCAAACCTTCTGCCACAGACTGTTGATTAATCTATATTTCACTACTTTTTGCAATTCAGAAATTCTAATTTAGTACTTCATTGAGGAAATACTTATACTCATAAATCATTTGAATCAAATTGTTTCAGTATGATTAGATAGGTTTTGTGTGGTTTTAGGGTTTTATTTTTGTTAGAGGGCCTTTCCCAAAAAAGCACAACTGAGGAAAAATAAGCAAGGAAATGTTAATGAGAATGGCATACAAGAAGGACCAAAGCGCATTTAAGACTTTCATTTCACACTGTCAACCCTCAAAACAATAACTAAAAAAAATACGTTCTCCCACCCCTACAATTTTCCTCTATGATGCAAAATGTCAGTAGGTTTTGTGTAACAAAACTCAAAGAGAATACATGCAGGCTCACTTGAAGTCTGAAGAGCATTACAACAAAGAAATGTTAAGTCGATGTTCAAGTCATGAACTCATGAGAGTAAACAGTCTCTGTAATGCTCAGTGTATTGCAGTAAAAAGCTTAGCAAATAGGGAGGGGAATAAGGGCATCTATTTTAGTCTGTTTACCTAAAATTATAATGAAGCCATTTTGCATTTGATGAACAATATTCTCTAAAGGATTTTTTAAATTATTCATAAAATTGGAAATTGAGAACAGTAATCTAAAAATTGAAATTCAGATGGAAATATTAGATTTCTAAAGATGTGTGTTACTTTTATACAAACTCCTTAATGAGATAAATTCCTGAATGGTGTTATCACCTTCCAGAATTATATGGTGTTTATAATTTACAATCCTGATAACAGTGTGATGGATCCCTGGCAGATTTCTTGGATAAAATATCCAAGTCCTTATAACTTTGTATGCTGCATAATGCAGTTTCAAATTAATGGTCTTCCTTTATGGATCAATTTGTGTCTTATACTTCAAACAAGCCTATTTCTCTAACATTTATCAGATAGATAGGAATATAAGGTGTCAGACCAACAGGTGCTGAGCAATTCTCTGATATTTGAATCAATTTATCATCAGAAAAAGGGAAACCTGCACTAAATACTATCTGAAGGTAACATGATGACAGCAAAAGTTGAGAAAGACAATAGGTGTAAGTAATATGAAAACAAAGCCCATTTGTTGCTGTTTTATTCTGGATTGAATTTATTAATACTGAATTTATTTACATTTTTGTTGTTACTGCAAAAGACCCCCAAAAAGAGGAAGATTAAAATTTCCTAGAACATTGATGACAGATTCCTTTAAAGGCTGTAACATTTCAATAAAGAAGTAGGATAAGTATAGCTGTCAAAAGGCTTGGGAAAGCTACCTCGGTAAGTTGGTTCCAACTCATTTTAGAAACTAAAGTGAAAGAGGCCAGAGAATGAAGAAGCAGAATGTGTGCTTGTTGAAATAGGGAGCCAAGCAGGTATCTGAACAATACACTGCCTTACTAGATGCAAATTCGAACTCAAGAGGAGAAAGCTATATAAAGTTTATAAGGTCTTTGCTACATGATTGCTGTAAACTACAAGAGGCTGAATACCACTGATACAAGACAAAAAGGTTATGAACAGCTGGCCCAAGGTTAAAAATTAAAAAGTGAGAGCTTAAAGGCTAACTCTGTGTAAGACAGAAGGTTAGGTCTCTTTAGAAATGAGAAGGGGAGTGCAAAAAAAAAGAAATGTGAAGCCAGAGCACTAAGTATGAAAGAAAGATTCAGGTTTATATTGCAATCTGATTTACTGGGGGAATAATACATTATTTTGCTGAATGCATTCCTGTTTATGTAAATGACTATAAAATCAAATCTAGGGCAAACAGGTAACAAATCTTGAAAGAGCAGGTGGGCTACAAAGTATGCAAATCCTGTCTCAAGTGAGATGAGTAAAAATAAGACTTTTCCCTCAAGAGGAGCTTCATGTATTTGCCAGTAAGCACAGTGAGCTGAACAGTACTAAATAAATGGTGAAGTTATTAATTTTTTTACAATGCATTAAAATGCTTGCTTAAAATGTGGTCTAGGCATGAAATCTCTATCCTGGTGGTTCTGAAACAGAGATCAGAGAGCTGATCAAGAGATACATACAGGATGTAGCTGTCTTAACTGGAAGCATCAGCAAGCATTTTCATGGGTGTGCAAAAAAAACCCCAAACAACAACACAAAAAAAACCCCAAACCCAAAAAACCCCAATAAACTAAAAAGGCAGACATAAATAAAAAGTCAATCCAGGCAATTCTGGTTCTTGTCCTACTATTGTGGATTAGTCACTGTCCTAGTGGACAGCAGGATGACTATGAGCCTGCAATGTGCTCCTGTGTCCAAGGGGGCCAACAGCATCCTTGATGCATNTGAGGGGTGGGTGTCAGGAGGATGGAGCCAGGTTCTTCTCAAGGTCATCTAGTGATAGGACAAGGGGCAATGGGTGCAAGCTGGAACATTGGAGGTTCCATATAAACATCAGAAAAACTTCTTCCCAGTGAGGGTAACGGAGCACTGGAACAGGCTGTCCAGGGGGTCGCCGAGTCTCCTTCTCTGGACAGTTTCAAGACCTGCCTGGATTTGTTCCTGTGTGTGTTGGTCTAGGAGATCCTGCTGTGGCAGGGGGATTGGACTAGACGATCTTTCGATGTGCCTTCCAATCCCTGCTGATTCTATGATACCTACAGGCTTTGATATACTTCATGGCATAACAGATTTTCAAGGTTCTCTGCACTAGCTGAATTGCAGCGACTTTATACTGTGTCTTAGACTGAGGCAAGCACAAGATATTGCAATATTTCTTCTACCATTCTTTGTAGATTGTTCACATGCACAATTGGTATTTCTTTCCTTATTTTGGCTACTTAACTGAATATTAGGATTGCAGGAAAATGGACTGCAAAATCAAACCAATTTTGATCTCAGAACAGAGTTACAGGTGCCAGAGATATAAATCATATTATATGAAAAATAAATAAATCAATAAAGAAATTTTCATGTGTCAGCTGTGAACTAGTAACTCACTGTACAAATTGAGTCTATTTCAAAACACATAAAACACATCAGGATAAGTCAACACTGACAAAACATGAACAAAACTTCCAATTCCTAGAATCAAATACAGTTGTGTATATTCATTGTAGTACTTGACATTATCTGAACTACACTGTATTAGTGCTGTAAATTTCCTCAGGACACACACTTCTGCTATGATCAAAGTTGTAAATATATTAGACAACACTATGAAATTTCTTTTTATTCTTCCACTTAATACCTGTGTAATTGTAGGTTCTTTGCTCACAAACATATCCCAAGCAGTTAGAACTGGAAAGTAGTGAAGCATCATAGCTAGAATATTAGCTGGCTTATGGCATCAAGTGGCAGAATGGGCCAGATTCAGAAGCCTCCTCCGGTTACTTTCCACTGCTTTGCTAATGGAAAGCAGCCGCAAACCCACTTTAGTTGAACAGTGAAGCTAGGTCTATGGTTGTTTCGCACTGTCTGAGGAGCACAAAGCAGCTGGAGCCTACTAACAAATCTGGTTTTCTATTTAGGTATTCTGGCAGTAAGGGATTAATTTTCAGACCATATGCAATTGCTTACTGGTGAGAAAGGTTTTTATACTCTCCACATAGATATTATGCAATATAACATTTTAAGAGTGTGTATTAGTACAGGCTGCAAGTGATTCAAATCAGACACATGCAGCGTTATAAAGTCAAACACTCTTCTAATTTAAAATAATTTTCTCATACAATAAATAATGTTATACCCTTGAAGGTTTTTTTTTTCTCTCATTCATGGAAAGACCAGATGGATCTTACAGGTCATTCACAATTATGAGAGAAATCACCAAATCCCTATTCAGAGTTGACAACTTGTATTTTTTACCAGGAAGCAAATTATTTGCTTGGATGAAAAGCTTTTGTATTTCAGCGTAATTGCTAATATCTGTGGGGTGTCCTGGAAAATGAGATGCTTTGTACCAAAGAGTTGTAACGTATCTGTGTGAATAAAATCTAAATAAATAAATTGAGCAGACCTTAAAGTATCATGCAGGGAGGAGATACCAGGAATATAGCTGTGAAATCAGTGGAAAACCTCAACTGATAACAAGTGGACATAATAACATTTTTTCATAGTGGGGCTAGAGTGATCAGTCTATGTGTTTCTGTTCCTGCTGCTTGTTAAAGCAGTATGAGGAGAGAGGTTTTCTCTGGAATAAAATATAATGTTCATAATCTTAAATGAATTTCTGTTGCTGTGATAAAAATAGCTCTTGAGATAGTCAAGGATCGTTTCTTTTCCTCAGGCTGTAAAAAATATTTTTCTTGATCATATTTTTACAATTAAAATTTTTATAACTTCCTTTACGTACATCAGAAAACGGTACAAGCAGAAAAATTACTGTCTCATCAATAACATCTTAAATGAAACATTTGATGAAGCAGTGAATTCCTTCCCCCCAAGTTTGAAGAAACCATCTATGGCCATGGTGAAAACTTGACTAAAGGAAAGGCATTTTTCTATGTACATATTCTTTCAGAAATATTAACATAATCAGCATCACTTTTATGTGTAAGAAGTAATTAGGAGTTCTTTCAGTAGAATATGCAAACCAGGTGATCAATCAAACTAGAGTAATTAACAAATATTACAGAAAACTAGGTGCCATTTAATGGACCTTTTTCTGACTTCATTGTTTTCACCTATGTGAAAAGTTTCTTCTGAGAATGAAGGTGTATAGGAACATTCCCTGTAGCGTAAGCATTGGGAACACTTCATAATACAAGATCGATTTTGCACTGGCCTGTGCAACATGGACTTCTGCAGATCAGAGAGCCCAGTGTCAGAGACACCCAATATTCAGGATCTCATCACACAAGATCTGCATCTACTTTGGAATGACATGAATGGTTCCATTGAAATATCTTCTTCTGCCTATCTGCTAGAAACAAAACCTACTGGGTCACACCTAAATGGAAGAAGTTTAGGTTTACTTGGTTGGTTTTAGGTTGGACTGGATAATCTTTAAGGTCTTTTCCAGCCTTATCATTACTGTGATACTGTGTGTGACACTGTGACTACCTTCCAGTTAAATTCCATTGACAAGCTGAATCCCAGCTGGTCAGATCTCAGAGATCTGGCATTAGAAAAAGCAAAAAAATATGTGCAAGAGGTAAACTTTCTCAAAAAATGATCCGTGCATACAAGGAGACATGAAGAAAGACATAGACAGGTTTTCAAGAGTCCTAATCATGAAGAATAAACCTAAATCAAGAATAGTGTAAACTTTAATGTGATGGATATTGGGCAGATGGGCCAGAAGAAGAGAGCGACAGGGAATGTGAGAAGGGAAAAATTATCAATTGAATGCAGAAGAGGAAAAAAAATAAATCTTATAAGAGTTTTGATCCAACTTTTGACAAAGTTGAAAAGGCAGGAAGGGAGTGGATATAACTTGGATGCACGTGATTATTCAGGGATTCAAAAGTTCCTGGAATTCTGCAGGTATTTTGTCTTTCCTTTCTATCTCCTTTCACATAGTTTCTAGTAGTTAATACAAGTAAAACAGGCTACTTATGCCAAGCATGGCTTATTTCAATAAGCCACATTTAAATTCACTACTATTCTTCTCAGAGCCTCAAAACTTCAACTTTTAGCTTTGTAGAACAAATTTATATCTGGTAATACAGTGATGAAAACTTCATGTCTTCTTACATAGTGCTCCTCACACTCAGTGCTGCTGCATGTATTTCAAAACAGTCTTGTTGTTCACATGACTGCTACTTAGTTTTTGGTTTTTTTTTTAACCAAAGTGAAATTCATCCAGCCTAAAGGTCCAAATAAGTGTCTCCTATCCTTTTAAGTCTATAAAACATGTCCTAATTTTGATATAACAATTTGGTTGACTTTCACTTTCAGATTTGACCTGTTAAGTATCCAAATTATTCAACACAACTGGGCAACATGCCATGATTAATCCAGTGAAGGTCTGATAGTCAAGAGACAAGCATGTATTTGTTCATCTACACTATATTGAAGACATTATTTTTAATGTATAAAGATACAAACTGTCCTGTGTGCTGAGTTTCAGAGATTACATAATAAAGATGACTTTATTAATGTCTTACAAATACATTTTGTCCCACCATCTTCAAAATACCACTAGTATAAAGATACTTTAGTTGCTGCAGTAATACATCATAAAACTTTTCACTTGCATTTCACTCATTTTCTAAAAACCCATCTGTCCATGGATTAGATCCAAAGCCATTGATGTCAGAAAATCTCTGGGTTTTGCCTCAGGACTTAAGTGCATAGAAAGCTCTTGACAGTATCTGTCAAGCATAATTTGATAGAAAGATTAATATTTGTAGGCTAGAAGCCACAACTGAGAAGCCATAGTTTGACCTCCTTCTGTTGAACCTCACACTCAAACACATCTGCATCAAACCTGTAACCTTGTGGTTAAAATTACAATACAACTTTTGGAAGATATCCAACCCTCTTGTAAATTTTGCATAATATGAAGAGTGTAAGACCTCACTTGATAAATCACTTCAAACATTAATTGCCCTTGCTGTTGTTAAAAAAATAAAACCAACCAAAACAAAACCAAACTACAAGTTGCACCTTGCTTTCCATTTCAGTTTGTCTGTCTTTAGTACTGAAATCAATCTAGCAGAAAAATGTATTTAGTAAAGAGCATTCTATAGTCAAAACCATTCTTCCTTTATAGGTACTTGTACAATGTGATCAAATTAACTTTTAACTTTCTCTACAATAGGTTAAAGGGATTGAAGTGAAAAGAGCATGCAGTTTACACAAATAATTTGTACCAGAACAGCTGGAAGGCTTCCCAGCTATCTTCACCACTCAAGCTAGCACACAAGCATCTCTGAACCAAACCATGATAGTGGTTACGAAAAAGGGAATACTAACAGCAATTGCACAAGAAAACAGATGGCAAAAAGTGAATATATTAAGGTTTTACACTTCAGTTACATTCAATGCAATTCTATGCATGTATACATACATGCATATATATATTAGTGTTCATGACTAAGAACAAGAACAGAGCAAGTAGAAAATATCTTGTGCGTCAACATTTCAAGAAAGCCAAATAGGAAATAGCCAGTTCCAATATTATATCATGTGTTAGAAATATCCCTATTCAGAGTTCCCTTTGTTCTATAACTATCCATGCACACTGAAGTAGCCATTGCAATATAGTATTTACTGTTCTATAAGTAGATGTTATTTTATTTTTAAATAAGTTAGATATTTTTTTAAAAAGTAGTATGGCTTAGGACATTGTTATCGCTTTACTATCACTATGCTTTCAAGGGTGTAACACAACTCCTGTCTGGCTTGCCATTAATGTCATTGGTTGATAAGTTGATCATATCGAATTAGCCAATTAATTTAGTTAATGTGCTAAAGAGCTGAAGAAATAAGAGGGTTCAAAAAAAATTGTGGCAATATGAACGTTAACTGGGTGAGATTTGAACCAATGACCTTCTGCTTGGGGGACTGATCTTGTTTCTATGGAAAAGAGACAGCTGGATATCCCTTCCAATAATTCTATTCACCAAAGGAATCTTTGGAATTCAGAACATTACTCTCAAGTTTCTGGTCACCACCATCTTTTCCAGGTGTTTCTACAGCCAGCTGTGTTTATTCCAGCTCACCAGTTGTTTGGGATAAGTGAAATACAATTCATTTTCCATCTCTATTTGTTTCCCCCCATCTCAAAAGAGTGGAATTGAGCTCTCATAGTGTTAGGAGCACAGCCACAGTTTTCTACTTGTGCAAGGCGGGGAGGGAGAAGCAGCTACAACATGTTTTCCCTATCTTTTAAAACCCTCTCATAACATTTTTTTCTTATTTAAATCCTTGACAACATATTTAACACATACGTATAGAGATTAATCACATGTTCCTATATAACTGAGCCAACGTGCTACCTCCATCCTCTCAAAGGGAACAAGCTCTCATTTTCTTTGTGGAAATATGGAGTAGATTTAGTCTGTGCATACTTCCCTCAGGATCAACAGTTCCCTGTTCCATGTGCTTCCAAGCCAGTATTCCATTTCAGCATGGATTTTATGAAAAATTTGTTCACTGAAAGAGTAGTCAGGCATTGCAGACTGTCTAGGGTACTGGTGGAGTCACTATTGCTGGAGGTGTTAAAAAACAGTGTAGATCCAGCATTTGAAAACATGATTTAGTGAACATGGCGGCATTGAATTGATTGTTGGACTTGATGATCTTGATCAAAGTCTCTTCCAAACTTGATGGTTCTATGATTCATAGAATAAGTAAAATAGAAATATGTATCTATAAGTATTGTCTTTATTTTGGTGCTATAAAATTATTATCAATATGCTAATTGACTTTTTAACATCAATGGTAACAGCAGCTACGATGACAATATTTTATTGCAATTCTTGTATTTAGTATATGTTAATAAAAACATACCGTAATAAATACAAACATATACTTATCATCAAAATCTCTTTGCATATCAAATCTATATTTTTGTTAATAATATTATAAAAATACTTAAAAATTGTATTATTAAAGAAATTAAGCCATTCAATCATAAAGCAGATAACAGGGAGTTATTGGAGTAATAAACTATTTATGAAGGAAATACAAAGTATTTTTTAGCTAAAAATCTTAGGGCTAATTTAAAAATCATGTAATTGTTTACTACTGTACTATTTCACATATCACAGACACAAAGCAACTGACCAAGAGTTCAGCATTGTGTTTTGCTAGGCTGTTACAAGTCTTGAATATTTGAGTTGTTTTAGCACAAGTCATTGTAAACACAAATATTAGTTCAAAGTGAGCATGTTTTGAAAGTACTTTCAGACACAGTAGCACTACGGACTTACAGTTCATTAGTCCATAAGCAAGAAAGATATTAGACATTTAAAACCAATTCTCAATTTTTTTCTCCAGTGTAGTATGAAATATTTAAATATAAAAAAATGGTGGGGTTTTTTTGTTTGTTTGTTTGTTTAGAAAGGAAAATGGATTGTTTGAGGAAAAAAATATTCAGTTTAATATTCAGTGTGTGGTGGATTTTGTTTACTTACTTATGCTTCCTTACCCTATCACTTCTTACAAATGAGAGTTTTAGGCAACTCCATTATAGAAACAGACATTTATCTACATTTTACAGTCTGTACAGACTAGTAATAAATAAGAAGGATAGACTACTAATAAATGACAAGGTTACTATCACCTTAACTCCCAGTTGGCTCAGGATGAAATAGTTTGGGGCAAATTTCCTGAAGAACAAGAAGCATCAGGCAATTTAAATCAACTAATGTTGGATGTAAGCATGCATTTAAATAGTATCAGTTTTGTGCAGGTATGAAATAGAGAGGTACACTTACATTATAACTGCATTAGATACTGCTTTGATAGTCTTCTTTGTAACATGGTTTGTTTTCAATGTCACAAAGCATGGCCAAATATAGGCAAGGTGTACGTTCCTGGTTATCATAAAGATTCTGTATGTATTTCAGGACTAAGCACTAGAAATTTGGCTAACTATCTGAATAAAAGATATCCAGACTGTGAGAAGGACTGGTAGATTGATTGTCAGCTGTTTGGAAAACATTCTTTGTTCTTCCTGTGTTTTGTGTTACCTAATGAACTTCAACAATCTCATTAGCATCTCTGTTCCTCTTTCCAGAGGTGTGTGTTTGTGAGCCACAATATGACTGTAGTAAGTTGCTTTTCTGCATAGAGCTTACTTTTTACACCACCACCCCAAATTCTCCTTCTTTTGAATAATGATCCTTACATGATGTACTGGTATAAGAACTCACAGATGGTCAACAAAATGTATATGCCACACTAAGTTGAAAATGTGGGTTTGCATTCAACTTGATACTAAACAGTCATGTCAGAGAAGAGTCATTAACCAGAACTTCCATGTACCACCAAAATACTATTGTGCTTTACAGGGCATGTATTCTCTTCAAAAAGCACACTTACAGGTTCAAAATAATTATTTAGAGAAAAACACTCACTGACTCTAATTGCCTCTTAAGATGCGGTCTGTACCCTTGCCAGAGCACTTTATCCTGAGGCCACAGGGTAAAAATGTTATCAGAGAGGAAAGCATTAAAATCCTGAGCATTTTTCTAGAACAACCTTTTGAACTCTCGACAGATGTCACTAATGTACCTGATTTACAGTAACATGCACTTTCACGTTTTGCCATTCATATTGACTTTCTGTTTGACACTCTCTAATGGATAATCAAGGTCAACTAAAGCATAATCAATTAGTCTGGATTAATTGGTGGCCAGTACTACATTTTTCTTGTGATTTCTGACATATCCATGTCCTGTACAACTTTCGGCTTTCCCCAGGGCCCCCCTCAAGCGTGTTGCTTTCAGAGTAATTATAATGAGTTAGAATGTCTTTGTTCAATGATATTCCAGCAAATTATTCTCTAAAAGCACCAAACAGAAAGTAAATTTTGCTTTAAAATATTCCATGCTTCTTTATCATTTGTGCTCAAGACAGCCATACTATAAAAATATCTCGACAATCAGAGTGTGAGATAGGAGAGGTAGAAAACTCATAATGCAAGAAATACTACAAAAAATAAAGAAAGAAATGTTTCTGCTGCAGTCTCAGAGGATTCCCCTTTGCATACACCTGAGAAGGGTAGACTCTCTCTAACTGAATAAGAGTGTGGATAACAAAAACAATAAAATAAAATTGCCTCTTCCTGCTTTACAATGGTGTTCAGAAAGGAAACTCATTTATATTTAAAAGATATAGAATAGTCCAGAGTCACAGTAAAGCCCTGTTGGATAAAACTGTTTACAATTCACATTTTTCTCTTAAATGAATCTTTCCTCTTTTCCTTGAAGTGCTTCTCCCTTTCCC
>VZRI01010148.1:109544-148970 GCA_013397515.1 Upupa epops | reverse complement strand
TATAGCTAATTATTCCTAAAATTCCTATTCACATTGAAAGCACTGTAAATTTCTGAGTAATATCAAAATCAGAAATAAAATTTTAATTCTGAAAAAACATAAATTCCTAATTTGAAACCTTTGCAGAGTCAAGAAAGTCTTCTAGTTCTTATTCTGAGGCTTCTGAAAATCCAAGAGAGAAACCAACCACATGTCTTAGCTTGCCATTGCTTTATTTTTACCTGGAGAGACTGGGATACATCATGCTACTGCCATGTCCTAAGTATTCTGATCCTTCTCTTAGAACAGCTATAGATATAACCAGAAACTTGGTTCTATCATGAGGACATAGCATTATCTTCCAGTGTATTGAACACTGCCCTCGTTTTGGGGTTATCAAAAAAGTTGGTGACTAGGCATTTTTCCTGTGGCATTGTCCAGAATATTAATAAAAATGCTAAATACTTGGAAGACATGGGTGTTAACATTATCTGGAAGATTCCATGGCAGCATTTTCAGCATTACCACTATGTCTACTGCCCCACTGACAAGTAAGAGCACAGATTCCTTAATCTTTCTTTTGCTGTTAGTTTCCAGGATGGTCTTTGTTTTAATGGTGGTCCCTTAGAAATCAGTATAGCAGTACTGACTTCTGTAGGGAGCAGTAACAACATAGGAAAGACCAGAAGTTACTGTCCTGGTACAGAAATAGCATGATAACTTGAGACATCTAGAAGGAAAGCAAGCAACTAATGGCATTTGAAAATTTGTCACTGAAAAGTAGTTTAAGACTCTACAGAGTGATTATTCTCTTTGCTGATGTGGAGACATATACTGCTGAGACAGTGATGGTAAATATCATAAAATTAATGAAAATTTTCCATGAAAAGGATTTGTGATAACTTTGATGACATGACATTTTGCTTTTTGCCACCCAAGGCAGCTACATGAAGTGTCTCCTTCCAACCATATACTACAAATCACTTCTAATATTGTGTTTGAGTAGTCTGGGGACTCCAAGCAATGACATCTGTCAGCAATATTCACTGCAGGCTAATCCCCTTCTTTCCACTCCTACTGACAATATATTTTATGCCTATGCTATCTCTATTAGAACCTCTTCAGATATGAAAGCACCTAATGTCAGCATGTTTAAATACTGGACATGGTAGAAGGTGGCCATATAAAAGTTACTTTGCAGCACTGTGTGTTATTTCCTGCTTGCTATGGGTACCACTGGCAATGCGCTCCTGTGCCAGCAATATTCTGTCAGGGCCAAGGGTGACAGAGACTTTGCAGAAGACTGCACTCATCCTTTGCCAATTTAAACAAAGAATTTCTTTGATTCTTAGCTATTTCTAAGTAGGACCTTCCAATTGAAAAGCTGAACATATTAATTACCATGTATTAGCTGTCCCACAAACCAGACACATAAACAGCCTAAAATGCCGAGCTTTATTGAAAATGAAGTCCCATCTGAGAGATCTATCATCTGAACATCACAAAATTGAGAACAGGTGTCCTATTCATAGGAAGATAATATGCAAAATCATGGGATATCTCCAAGCCTCACTAAGAACAAGAGAGGTTATAGGGTTGATTTTTTCAGGTTGAGGAAAATAAGGATTTTATTTTGCTTGATCTTGTCACCGTAGCAACAATGATTGATCAGGGTTTTCTACTACTCTAAGACTCTTATTCTGACAGAATATTGTGGTGGATTGAAATTACCTGGACACCAGGTATTCACCAAGGCACTCTCTCACTCCCCTTCTCAGCAGGAAAAGTTGGGGAGAAAATAAGTTGGAAAAATCTTGTGGGTCAAGATAATAGCAGTTTAACAAAGCAAAAGCCAGGGCCACATGCAGAAGCAAAGGAGAAAAAAATAAAAGATTTATTCTGTAGTTACCATCAGCAGGCAATTTCCAGCCATTTCGCAGGAAGTAGAGTTCCAGTACACTTAGAATTTGCTCTGGAAGTCAAATGTCACAGTAATGAATGTGTTCCCCACTCCCCCTTTCTCTTAGTTTTTCTTGGTAAGAGATGTCATATGGTATGGAATATCCCTTTGGTCAGTTTGGACACGTCCTGGCTCAGATCTCTCTGAAGACCTTGCCTACCCCCAGTCCTCCGATGAAGGGAGAATGCTGGATTGATGCTGTGTGAGCACTCCTCAGCAGGAGCCAAGACACTGTGTGTTTTCAACACATTCCTATCTACCAATAACAAACATTGCAATATGATGGCTGCTCTGGGGAAAATTAGCTCCATCTCAGCCAAAACAAACACAAATATAGATACACAATATGTGTGTCCACCTTCTTTAGAAGGTAGATAAAGACTTCTTACCTGTTAATACAAAAGTCTGCAGGCACTGCCAAAGCCTGAGAAGGACAAGTTTTGCCATCCCAGGGCAGGGAGAAAACAATTACACATCTGGTCACAGAGTGTAACTATGCAATAACCTTCTGTTCTCTCCAAACCTAGGAGAGAGCTTTTAAACTTTCCACAGATTAAACCACCGTTTTGTTCTTACTAGGTTACCTGTCCAAGTGCAATGTATCTGGAGGAAAAGAAAAGGAAAAAGATCTGCTGGGCTTGGGAGCTCACACAGTATTAACATTCAGAGTTATTTGGACAAAAATATGCTGTAGGAAGCTGCTCTACAATCATAATTATTCTTCAATTTTACACATTAGCTCTCAAAACATTTACATAGGTCTGTGATGTGTTCAATAACTGCCTATATCCTTATTCCTTTTAGCTCTGCTCTCTGCAATTGAACAACAATGTTAACATTTACATCATTCTGTTGTGCAGATTAGAGCTGTGAGCACTTAGGTGAAGTTTTCTATAGATCACTCTCATAGAAAAAAGGAACATACAGGAAAAATCTCCACAGCCTGGCAGCCTGATTTGGTTGCCTACATAGAGGTGTCTAGTTTGGCTTGAAATGTCTCAGGGTTACCTGACCAGCCTCCCATTGTGTACCTTAGAGCCAATGGTCCTCCAGTGCCTGTTGGTCCTCTGTAGTTGTACCAATAGTTGAGGAATTCAAGTGGACCTGGTGCAACCTTTTCAACCAAGTTCAAAAGGATGCAGGAAAATTTGCTGCATTTCCATAATGCTGGATAAGACTATGAATATCACATCTGAGACCCTTGTGTCAATGTCAGATGACAGGAGTATTTGTAACTTCTAAGGAGCTATTTGCTCATATCTTGGATCAAACCACTAATTTTGTACTGCATCCAGACATTTTATTACAACAGTCTGAAAAACTTCATGCACGTTACATTCCCTTTGACAGTAAGTGAAAAGGAGAGCCACCAGAGCAAAACAGCTGTTGACATGTATGCATCTGCATGTAAACCAAAAGATATTAACCACTTTTTAGCCTCTCCTGAAGACTGTGAAATGTTGTTTGAAGATGTCAGATGCTTCAGATCATAAAATACTTGATTACTGACCAGAGACGAAATGCCAACCAAAAGGAAAAGTTAACAAATTCCATCATTCAAAAGTTGAAGGCTTAATTCAACAAGCAAAACAATACTGAGCTGCTAGCTGATTTCCTTTTCTTTTACGTTAGTTTTTATGTGTTTTCACCTTAGTTTTCCCAGTGCTTGGATACTAATGCAAGGAATGGGAACAGTGTGCAAAAAAAGGTGAAACTCATTCCATCAGATGTAAAAGGTTTGATTATGATCCATAATATTGGGGAGGTGGGGGATGGAGGGTTTAGAATGGGGAGTGATGATGTTTGCTTGTTTTTTTTTAATCACTTCAGAAAGTTTCAGTTTGGCATTTTTGTCTGTAAGCTTGCCACAGGCTAACATCAACAAAGCAACAGTATAAAATACAACAAAATAATGTTCTTACACAATTCTTCTGTTTCTTTTCTATTAAAAGAAACAAATTCTATGACAAGTTTTCATTTTCAGTGGTAGTTCCAGCTTTACGCTCCATACTTCAGGCTTAATGTCATACTGAAAGGAGGGAAACCAAGAACAGAATACACACAAAATCCCAGATCATAAATAATCAAATTATCAGAGTGCCACTTGGAATTCTTGCATCCCAGTTTTGTGGCATTCTGGTTTTTGAAGAGAATGTTGGAGAGATTTCTTTAGAAATCTTGTTTTGTGAGAACCATGTAATTTTCTTGAGTGGGGTTGTCATAGAATTATTTTTATTCAGCTTAAAAGCTACATCTGTCTTCACAAATGCAACTGAAGATAAAGTGGACACACTCATGAACCCTAGCACCAAGTACATAGATTACAATGTGGCAAGACTGCGGCAAGTGTTATAAATAGGTGTTTAGTAAACTGCAAAAGCTATTATGTACACTGACCAGCCAGCAACACCAAAGGTATGGCTTTTCATTCTGAAGCCATAATACATGCTTCACGGTATGATCAACGGATTTAACCTTAGGAGTTTTGCAACCCCACTTCCAGTAAAAAGTACAGGCTCTTTGTTTGGGAAACTAGGCAAGTGTATAAGATTATGAGCGTGCGCAAACAAGAAACTGAGTTACTCACCCTGAAACCAGTTGGATATCAGAGTACAAAAGATGAAGTTCTGTATGTGCCAAAGGGTGAAAGATAAAACATAGGGATCTTATTCCTTTAAGTATGCTGTGTTTGAAAATAGGACAGAAAAATTCTTTGTCTCCCAAGAAGATATGTTTTATTCCTTCATCTCCAAATAGGAAATGAATAGCCCATTTTCCAAATAGGGCTTTGATAAAATGTTCTCATTTACTGAAAACAAATGAAGGAGGAAAGAACAAGGGACATGAACAGAGATGTCCCACACTACATGCAACTGATATTCTCTGCTAGAAGTTGTTTGAAAAATACATCGGTTTTGTATTGTCTTCTTCAAGAGAATGTTCCTAATACATTCAGCGTAGCAATAGAAGATGTGTCAACTACCAACCACCTGCACATTGAAGTTCTTTGGAGAATACTGTCAATGAACAGATAATTACCCACTTCTGTGTGTTTGGTCTTATCTACCTCCACAACAAAAAACTGACTAGGAAAAACCGAGTGTGTCACTGTGTAATAATTTCCAAGCAAACACCCATTCTGGCTGCTTCTCTAACTTCTGTTTCCTACTTGCAGCACCAAATAAAAGCAAAAGAATGTACCATATGATATGGGATAACTTGCTGCACCACAACCTTCCATATTGTACATACTAAGAGGCTGACCACAAGAAATTCTGAAAATTCTGAAATACAGTAATGTGAAAACTTGCAGCAAAATTGGTAAAATCTGTGAGGAAAAAAGAAAAGTTTCTATTGTTAAGGGTGAAATATCTTTCTGAAAATTATGGGTTTTATGTGCATACTATATTTTTTCCTATGGTTGTAATTAGTTTTTGTTCATGTGGAAAGGAGAAAAGTCCATACTGCATTGATTTAGCACACATCACCTCACTTGTGATCGTTTTTTATTGCAGCACCTAAGAAGGTGATACTCTCCTTTTAGGGAAGTCTAGGGTGCAGTTGAATCCTGTTCTACCACAGTTTTCTGCACAGCTTTTGAAAACCTGATGCAGACAAAAATTCAGTAAGGTGTATAAAAATCTGTAGACAAAAACTTGAGAACAAAAGAGTACAGCTACAACACTTTGTGTGCATTTTCAGTCTATCTTAGACCAACGAAAACATCAGAAAGAAAATGAAAAGTCTACTGAAGAAATCGTCTGGTCTGGAGGAGGATAAGCTTGTCAGAGCAACTTATGTGACCCAGGGGAGTGACACAGAAGAGGCAGATCAGCCCCACCATCTTTGGATCAGAGTAGCTTTCTCATAAAAGGCTTCCCTTCTAGTAAAAGGAGTATTTCTAATAGTATTTTAGAAGAAAGAGAAAGAAAGGGTAAATTCACCTTATTATAGAAGGCGGAATTTCAGAAAAGGCTGCCTTACTTAAAGAATTTCAAAGTTGATGAGTAGGTGTAAGAAACAAAAGGCAGCAAGTATTTGCCAGATAACCTCAGCCTTTTTGCCTATGCTGATATGTGGTTCTGTTGACTTAGCAAATAAATATGAAAATTCCAGAGTGAGTAAACAGGAGTTTGGTTTATTTGCACATGTGCATTAATAGTCAAAAGGTGAGACCACCTTAAATGCACAAATGCCTTTAGAAAATCTGCACAAAGGTAGCAAAAAACAATAAACCATGACAGAGTATTTCAATATAGCTGAAACCTTTCTAAAATACAGAACTGGAAGGCATTACAGTCAGAATTAATTCTTTTCATGAGCCAAAGCATCACATGATTGCATAAGGAAGAGTTTCCAAGCAAGTTTCCCACATGCAGTTCCCGTAAGACCTGTCCCAAAGACGCAGAAATTAAAGCAAGGTGCATGAAATGCTATAATTAGGCAGCAACACTATTAAGTCATCTGGGAAATACTAACATTAGCTAACTTAGTGGAAATTGTCATTTTTGAATCGTTTTAGTTAGTAATCGTCTGTCCTCAGCCTCTAGCTCTTCACAACTGGTCTATAACCTATTGTAGGTGCCCAACATGTCCTTTATTTCAAGTAGATTAAAGGGCTGCAGAAAAGAAGTTGCCTCCTCATAGCTCCAGCTTTGTTTTACATTTTAAACACTTGTTCATAGGTCAGAGATATAGCTGAACTTCAGCATCATGCTGAGAAAATGATCTGATGCTCAAGATATTGATAACTCACTGGGCAATGTGGCAAGGATCCCTGAATATAGCAAGCCAGTGTTGCTACAACCCAGTTAGTTAATGAACACATACTGTCACTTCAAGCAGTTACAAAACACTACCATTTATCTATTTAAAGCATTTTGCTTCCCATCCTTAACAGCATGCATAAAACTTAATAGAAATGAAACAAGGAAGAGATAAACACCAAAGAAACTATGAGGTATGTATGTGTGTGTGTCCTCAGTTACAGTTGCTACGGAGAGTTTTAAGCCCCAAATAATAAAAATCTCACTATGCAGACAGGCATCACCAGTGTTCTTCTGGGTGCAGAAACACACTGCAGGAGCTTGAGTTCTCTCAAGCCACTGACAGCACTGTAGCATGTATGCAAAATCATAAGAGTTGTGTTGTTGTAAAGTTAAGAGTAGACATTTGCATCTTAAGAAAATGTGCCAAGTTTATTGGAAAAAAATCTCTGCATTAATGTTACGAGACTGTACGGGTACCTGTTTGTCTCCCTGAAAGCTGAATAGAATGAAGTTAGTAGACTTTAGCAGAACTCTTTCAAAAATCCAATATTTATGAAAATAATAGTAGTATTACAAAGATCTGGAGGGACAGCTCATACAACTGGAATGTGGTCATGAATGACTATGCCCGTTTCAGGAGAGACAGATGTGGTCAAGTTGGTCTTTACATGAGAGAGCAACTGGAATGTCTTGAGTTCGGTCTGGAGCGGATGAAGAGAGAGGGACATGGGTGACATGGTTGTGGGTGTCTATTACAGGCTGACAGATCAGAATGAGGAAGTTGATGAGGACTTCTACAGGCAGCTGACAGCAGCCTCACTGCTACAGGCTCTGGCTCTAGTGGGGGATTTTAACTACACGGAACTTTTGTGGTCCCTTCCAATCCCTAGTGATAAATGATGACTCTATGATTAAGACACTTGCATATTACTATGTGCTGTGTCTTGATACAGAAGTGCAGTAAAATTATCTGGGTTTTAGTAATCAACTAACTATGAATTCTAAGATATAAGAAGAGTGGAGAATTTCAAAGTTTTTGAAAGCTCAACTGTGAGCCTTTAATCTGCTAAAAAGATATTTTAGAGATTAATTTGAGTAGACTCGGGGTTTTGGTCTGCTTTTCTTTGTTCATCCTTCTTCAAAAGCTGCTCATGCTAGTCTTGCAATGGAGTTGATGGAAAATCTTTCATTTACCAAACACTGTTATGCGTCATCTTTGATGGATATCTGCTATATAAGCCATTATTATATAACAGAACTTGACATCTGTGTCACTCTAAGCTTTTCTTGTTAATATTATTATGTACTTGCAGATCAAGGAAGGTAACAGATAAAGGAAGGAATTAGTACTAACACCTTACTTAGTTTATTTTTCTCACATTTGGCTGTACTAGATTTTGAAGTTTTGCTATGTGAGGTCACCAACAGGTTGTCAATAACATTTAAGAAATGACCTGTGTCTTACAATCACTTTCAATCTACAGGCTGGTTCTTTTTTTTTCTCCCCCCAAAACTAGAATGTTTTTAAGGCAAATAGAATATAGACTCTCAAATGACCTAGGAATACACTCAAGCTATTACACACCTCTTGAGTTTTAAATTTGAAATATACTTTTAAAAAACAAAACAAACCCCCACACACAAAAAAAGTAAAAACAAACAACAAGAAAAACAGGATTATGACCTGCTAGTGACTGGGTTAACACTTTGTCTTAAAGGTACCTTTCAACCAAAATTATTCTGTTTTTCTAGAACTCACTTCGTGGACAATCTAATTACTACTTTTAAACTTCCTCTGACTGCTGTAATGTTGTCCCTATTTTCCCTCTCAAATTGTAATCAAACCATGTTCCCAGCTTCTTAATAATATAGCCCTTTGTACTTGCTATTCATCCATAGCTGTTCTTGGGACTTTATTATTTAGCCTTCTTTTCATCTCTGTCCTCCCTGTCAGGTTCTTAGATTAACATTATTCTTGTAATGAAGGTTTCTGCCCAGAACTCTACCTTTAGTTAATATTAGAGATAAATTTTCATGTTCTCTTTGTATTTCAGCATTTTCTGGCTTAGAATGGTTGCTACATCGTTCCAATTACATTAATTGACCAAGCAAAAAAAAAAAAGTTACATGATCATCATTAACTTATAATCTAAAGAGAAGCCAGAGAAGGAGGAGGAGCAGGGAAGATTATAAGTGACAGAATATTAGTTCAGTGAATGAATAAGAACAATAAGAAGCTGCTCTTAAAATAGTACAGAAGCACCTGGAAACCTTTCAGTAGTCTTTTTGAGCTGCAAGTTATAGTACACATCATATAATACAGGCTATGAATGTTTTGAAAACTGACTATCTTCAGTCCATTATCATTTTACTTGCTTAAATCTGTAATGCATATATATTTACAAGGGATAGCAGATAATACCAGGAAATAAAAAAAAAGATTACAAATCCTCATGTTACCTCTTCATGTTTCTGATTCTCTCAGAACTCTGGAATATATCTCATTGGCTCCCATACACTGAACTTAGTATGCTCAGGTTTCATTGGTGGTAAGAAACTTGATCTTCTCTTATAGTGGGAAGAACATTGACTTGCCCTCTGATCCTCCTCCTCTGGTCCATTGGCTCAGGAGGTGTGAGAAAAGACATGTAGTGAAGTCTAAGGCATAAATGCTGCTGAATACCTCAGCTTTCTCCTTGTCTGTCATTATCAGCTTGCCATTCGTGCTCATCAGAAGGGGTATGCTTTCTTTAAACTTTTTTTTTAGCTTGACATGCTACCTTGGGTCAGAAAGTTTTCCACACCACTACTGTACAATATAGGCACTTCCATGGTTCATTTACCTGGAAAACAAAATTTCTAAGGAAATTCTGAAAAAAAATTTCATCTTAAATATATGAATTGTCCAATGTGCTATGGAGTCAAATTGAAAATATCTGTTGAAATAGGACAGCGTGAGTCATTTGAAGTAAGTTCTCAAACACTGGGACTTGTCGATAAGAAACAAGAAAGAAAATGATGCCCAGTGCCATCAAAAAGGACTCAATGTATCATATCACACTAGCTACTGTAGAATAAAATGTAAAGTTATCCATAAAGTTTAAAGGTATCAACCAAGCCTGTAGGCCATCTTACTGTGTTACACACTGCATTAAAGAGAATAGTTAATATTTAAAGATTTATAAAAATCAGGAATTTATGTTATGAACAATAGTACCTTAACATTTTAATTAGCAGCCCACATGTGTGCATATCTGCATACATGGTGTTCAAGTGCGACTTATTCTACTCTCTCTAAGGTTTAGCCACAACAGAACTAGTTGCAAAGGGCAATAAACATTTAACATGCTGTTTTATCAGAGACTTGGCATGGGAAATAGCTTAAAGCAATTTATTTAATAAAATTGCCATGATAACCAATAACATTTCAACAGAAAGGGTGCTCTTTGGACTAATTAAAACTAAAGCTTTTGAGACCTTTGTGTTTTTCCCTGCTCCACTCCTCTGATATGCCTTCAAAGTATGACAGACAAAGAGACTTTCTGAGGTTGTTTACTAAAGGTAATTTGATAGAGCTCTGCTAATGAGCTCATGTGTCTTGCATATTAAAAAATATGATGGAGTAACTCTGGGAATACTGAGTCTGTTGTTAAACTACATAAGTAAGTGATCCCATAAAGACCCCACACTCCATCCATGCATTGTGACTTAGCAAGTATATAGTCCTGCTACCTTTTTCCTAACTGCAAGATTGATGACTTTAGACATGGCAGTGTCATGGGTTGAGGTGGGGCTGGCCACGAGATAAAATGTTTGAAGACTACAATAGCCTTATTGAAAATCATATTAATATGATTAAATATGTGCAAATATGTACAAAACCAATACTGAACCCAGCTCCCACTAGGATCGTCATCACAGTCTCTGATGCTGTGGGCAGATGCCAGGGATGTCCGAAACTGGACTCAGCAGCAATCAGGAAGTGGATTCATGAAGGCATGTATCAGGATCAAAGATAGAATAGACAGAGTCCTCCTTGGACACTGACCACTGAAGAAGAGAAACTGAACCTTGTGGGTACACAAAATTATAGGAGCGACTTCAGTCTTCATAGCAGTACGTAAAAGCAAGAACCCTTCTGCACATCATACCTTAGTAGTAAGAGTGAACATCAGCAGCTATCACTTGTAGAAGGTGACACTGCACAAACACACTGTTAACTTCAGAAAGTGCGGGTTTTTTAAAAGAGACTGAGCTGAAAAGTGAAATAATTTTACAGAATTAGTTTTGTTCTAACGCAAACTAAGGCAAATATTATTCTTTAAAATGTAAGATATGCTCCCTTTAATTAAGTGTATTTTACTAAATGTATACACCAGAACATTTGTCTTAAGACTTAAATATATACTTTACAGTTGTTTCTACATCTATCATGAGCTTTTAGACACACCAATGACAAAAGTGTTAAAGAGAAAAAGAAATAATTATATAAAATTATATTTATTGGAAAAAAATGTAGGGGATTGTTGCTATAGTCAACAGCTTTCATGCCAAAATACCATCTTCCAAATTGTTAGTATCATAGATTTCCCAGCCTTTAGTAAACAGAATATACATTCTTGCTTGAATCCGCATTCTCCAAATATTTTGCTCCTATACAAGGAAGCTTAGAAAAAAGTTATACAGTCAGTTCATTTGTCTCACATTCTGTGGCTCTATTATTGCTGCACAGAGAAGTACATATTGGAATTCATAATTGGGACTGAATATCATGAAGGTTTAAGCAGTTCCTGGTAGCATAAACCTCTTGTGTCAACAATTGTTTCCTGCTCTAGCTCTAGCAATTTTTTATTTTATTTTATAATAGAGGGGGTGAGAAGGAAGGGAATATAGCTACTGAGTTTAACTGTCTTAAATAGTATAAATTCTGTCTCAGATAAAGAAAAGGATTGAAGAAACTCTTGCTTAAAAATACGAGACTATTTTTCAGTATTTTTTTTATATTTTCCAGGGATTTTATGCTTCTGCAGGTGTGCTGAAATGGTAGCACAATGGAAAGCATACAGCTACCACAAGCCCCAGTTCTAGACAGGGCATTGTTTTTATGCATCACTAAGCCAATATTGCTTTAGTTCCCCCAGATTATCATGGCTGTATTCCACTGTAATACTCCACCAGGCACTGCATGTTTTCTGCCACAATACCTTGAGACACCATTTTTCATACCTGCCTTTCAAGTTCATTGGCTCTGTAAGTCACACATCATGCAACTATACAGCTGGGCACATGTGTTCAGCCCACTGCAACCACTCCATACTAACAAGAGTCATAGTATCATTTGCAGACTGACTGAATCACAGTTATAGAAAACATGATGGACTAACTACTTTTATGTAATTAATACATTGTCAAAGTAGCTTTTATATTATATTCCTAGCTAATGTCTCAAAAGTGTAATGTCCTTAAATTGCCTGGTCATTCATAGAAAAATATTCTGTTATAAAAATTGTAACAACTAAGGTGACAGAACCACTGAAACAAAATATCCCAACCAACGTAGCACTAGGGAGAATTCATACATGCTTATGCTTTATTCTGCAAAGGCACATTTTGTATATTTACTATGTTCGTATTTTGAAACAAGCCGATAGAAAAAAAACAATGGCTTCACTAGAGGCTTGACTCTTGTTATGTCAGAATGTAAACAGCAGGCAGCTTACCCATATGCATTCTGGAATATGATGTATACAGCATGGATATTTTCCAGAAGAAAATCTTACGTTGTTATGATTAGTTATAATTCCTAAAGTTCACAAGTAATTCATATGTCATCTAATGCATAAAACAGCTCTGATTTTAGACATTTTGTTTTTTTTACAAGAACTACTCTGAGATATCAAAGCAAAGCAGAATGTGACTCATACTTACCAGGAATTCAAAAATTCACAATACTTACATTGCTCCAACCCATTCTCCAGCAAATGTTGTGTTGGAACAGCATAGTTCTAAGTGTCTATAATATCCTAGAAATAAAGAAGAAAAAATGCAATGTTATTTCAAGAGAAAACATCTACGTTGTCCCTAATACAAATCCCGCATTTGTTCTTAGACAAATACATTTAATTGACCTGTTGGCCCAGAACCATCTGTTCACACCATTTTCTCCCTCACTTCTTTGCACACTGACAAGTCCTCCCCCTCATCCGTTGATTTCAATGAAATGTCTTATGTTTTTGAGGCTACCTCTATGTAATTAGATAGAAGTAGTAGAAATGCTTTGTACTGCAGAAAACCATAAGCAATTTGCATTCATAAATGACCCAAACTGGTTCTTTGATAATATTCAACTGCGTCCATTATGAATAAAATAAAATTCTAGATCTGACAAAAGCAGAAACACAGTCCAACTGTATGTGGCAGCTAACTCTCACAACCTTATTTCAGAAATATTTGTTGCCTCAAGCACTACTATCTGTTAGGCATCAACCAAAATATCTAGTTTCCTTCTGTTTCTTTTGTAGAAATAGTGAAGAAGTCATGCTCCCCCTTAACACTGCAGGTCATTCACTGAAGAGGGAAATAAATCAAGGACACTTTGACTCTCTCTAAAGTTTAAATTCAGTCTTAACAAAATGCTTCTTTCTGGCATACATCTAGAGTACAATCTAAAGAAGCAGTGCCTGTTTGTCGTGTAAAAGGAGGAAAAAATGAGAAATTATTGTCTCCATGCACAAGGAAAAGTAGGCTGTCCATTCCTATAGTACTGAGGGGGCATCATTTATGGCATTGCCCATTTTAGTGGGTTCCACTAAGAAGGCCTTTGTGAAACTGATAAATAGTTGATAAAGTTATCCTGACAGCTGCAACTGAATTTCTAAAATCTTGTGTGTCTGCTACATAAAAACAAGGAACTTGCTGTGGTATCTATTAGTAATGACATGTCCTTCAAGTTACATGGGGTATTAACTCGCTTGAATGCTTTTAGTTCAGTCAAAGGAAGAAAATCTCAAGGAAAAAAAAAAAAAAGCAAGAAGAACATTATCTTGTAAAATCAAGAATCTATTAATTTAGAAATTCCAGGCTATTTTCTTACAGTCTTCTGTTCTCTCTTGTCAAGCAGCTCTAGCCATGATAAGAATGTCAATATATGCATAAGTGCATATGTACATTCATTAATGTTTGAAAAAATAAAATACAATCACTGACGTATTCTGCACAAAAATTTTTAACGAATAGCAAGAAAATGGAGATGTATAAATTTCAGGTTTCATATTATAACTATAATCATCAGATACCTGATTTTACAAGATACAGTGCAAGCAGTCTTTAGACAGTTAGGTGATGTATATTCATTGAAAATACATGCAAAACAAATTACAACAACTGTATCAAGAACAACTCAAAGAAACTCAAAACTGCAAGCATATTCACAAAAAAAATTTATCAAATTGATCAGTATAAATACATTAATTTTTATTTTTTTCTCAAAACTATTCCAAGAAAGGGAGAGGTATTCATGACTGGAAATAAAATTAATAAAGTAATGGATGTAATTATTTGTCAATTGTAGCTGTAAATAAATTATATATATTTTTAAAAAGTAAAAAAATCATTCTGATTTGTGTATTTGGAAGACAGAATAGGTATGGCACAAGAGTGTTTCTCTCATTCCAATCATAAAAAACAACCAGCCAAATTACACAACAAAGAAAACCCCCAAAAAACCCCCAAACAAAATCCCCCACTACCCCAAGACCCCCACTCAAGAAAGAGTTATTAACCTGGTCTTCAGACTGTGTTCACTAGTCTTCCTCAGGGCACCCCAATCAGGATGGACAAGTTACAAAAACAGTCCAGACTATTTCCTCATGTTGTTGATTGTGGTGAGGACATACAACCATTGCATATTTACCCCATGGTTAAAATTTACTGCAGGAAAGTATGGTGCCTAGTTTCACTTTTCAGTGTGAGAATTTTCAAACACGCGTATTTCAGCAGATATTTTTTTTATATTCTACCTTATCGCTGATGAAGTTTTAAATTATCACTTCCTAGCATATATTTCCAATGTACTTTTTTAGCAGCTCCTTTGTGCTTACATTCTACTCTCCAACTACGTGTATGGTATCCATCTTTTAATCTAAAAATACATTCAACAGAAGAACATTTCTGTCTTTTCATGAATTTACTCACGAGTCTTTCTCTGACTTTTACTACTTAAACATGTCTACTTTACCAAACCCTTAAACTCTGAGCAAAACATTTAAAGCTTCTTGGTGAAATTATCCAACAGGAAAAGGCCATGTTTTAGAAGGAAGGTGGAAAAAAATCATGAAGCATAGCAGAAAGCTCCCAGGTGCCAGGGAAGAAGTACTCATCAGTAGGAGTATGCAACACAGAAAGCAGTTCCCAATTGAAAAACTACGGGTACTAGGTTGCTGACCTTTTCGTTCTCAGAGATAGACTGACAGTTTCACTTCACGTACATAATTAACATTGACCACCAGTTAAAGCTATGGTTGATGAAGGGAAAAGAAAGAACACCAAAATCTGGAAGCTTTGATATATTTCTTTCTTCTTAACATTTTGTGAGTAAGGAAAGATATATGTATAATCTCACAAGGGAAGCCTTGCTATAATTCTAAATGATGCATTAGCTAAGACCTAATAGCATTGGTTTCACATTAGCTAAGAGTTAATGGCACTAAAGAGACCTTTTCAAAGCAGTGAAGGAATTGTGTGAAAGGAGAGGTTGATTTTGTTGTGTTGCTTCTTTTTTTTAAAGGCATGAAAACTTGCATTAAACAGACTTCCTGGAGAGGTTGCGGAGACGCCATTTCTGGAGGTTTTCAACAAACAAGTAGACGCGGTGTTTCAGGAGATGGTTTAGTTGTTTGAGGTCGTAGAGAGGATGGTTGGACTTGGTAATCTTGAAAGTCTTTTCCAATCACTAAGATTCTATGATTCTAAATAACATACTGTATCAAGTCAGGTTTTATTCTTGCTAGGAAACTAGGGAGAGAAAGGAAAATTTTAAAAACCCCACAGAAGCTCTATGTTGTTTAATACTCATTGCATATATTTGCATTGTTCACTTATTTCACTGCTGGAAGTTCCTGAGTAGGGATGGTAAACTGTCTGCCTTCTACTGTGTACTTCAAGCTACCCTTACCAAAACTGAACCCAGTGAATTTGTCAGAAGCAGCAAAATCATACAGGTTTATTTTTTGTTGAGTGATCTGTAAGCAATAAAACATTAAACAAACTGTGCAACTTAAACATATTGCAAACAGAAAATCAAGACACTGGAAAGAAAAATGAGCAAAACAGCACAGTTGCTTCGATCACTTTTTTCCTTTAAATCAGGCATGACGAAATTTTTAAATAAAAGTAAATCCCAGAGACTTTTTTTTTATATTATCATGCTACATTAAAAGGATACTTTATAGGTGTCTTTAGGTCCACATGTGAGCAGACAAATCATTTGCAAACTCCCAACAGCAGAAAAAAGGACGCCTGGTAATAAAATGCCAAGCCCAATTATAACGCATGTATCTTTCAGATAAGAACTCTGAATAGACAGAAAAAATATGTACCTTTAACTAGAAATCATTGAAATCACCCACTAAATATTAGCTCCCAGCAATTACAATTGGTGATATATTCTGTTGAGATTTACTGTAGCATTAATTTCTCTGACATTGAAGTGAAAAAAAAAGATGTTATAAAACCCTCTGAATTACAGATGTGGCAAGTCTCCAGCAGAGGCAGAGATTTTCATGTGTTAGAAGTAGCTATTGCTTTAAGCAATTCTGACACTTTGATTTGGAGTTTCTTTTACTACCAGCTATTATATCACCTGGGTTGGAAAATGTTCTTGTGTAGGCAGTGGGAAGAATGCTGATGATGTAATTCATGATTATGTAGATAGAAGTGGTAATTGCTGACTTTTAAAAATAGCACTAGCTAATTCCCCCATGACCTCTTCAAGACAGTAGAAGCTGCTGAAGGAGATATCTTCATCGTTAGAGTAATTAGTAAGCTTGGGGACATGAATATCTCTGGAGGGTTATCTTCACTTTTATACAGTCCTATTTATACCGCAAATTTTAATGCAACTAATAAATTCTTTTTTAATGCATCTTGATGCATCAGCTATTAGATTGCTATGAGAAAAGGTGGGAGGGGGGCTGGGGAAGAAACAAAGTAAGTGGATTGATAGCATGGACTTCCAATACCAAGTGAGACCAAGTCTTTCACTGTTACAGTCCAGGCAAAGAGTTTTAGTGGGTTGCATCTGCAATCAAACCAAGTCAATAAATCATCTATTTAATAGAATACTGTATTTTTCAGTGTTCTCCGTAAGCTACAATGTAAGCTTACATTGTAAGAGTAATTAGTAAGAGTATTCTACACTGAGGAAGGGAAAGCAATCACTGGTAAAAAGGTAGCATCAGAGAAATAGACAAAAGTGTCATCTGTAAGAATACATGAACAAAGAAATAAATACCATGGATCTCTCAAGAGACTTCTACTGTGATTCAACGTCAGTTATGGTGCTATTTCAATACTACTATCATCTTCAATTTGTATTTCTTTGTAGAGTAGTCAATAGTGATTTAACCAAAACAAGTTAACATAAATGTGAGCCTTTCTAAGGCAATAGTACAATAATATATTCTTAACTGTTAGTTAATCCTATGCTAGAGGTAACCTGTACAGTGATATAAATGTAGATGAACTGGATGAACTGAGTTCTGGTTTATCCCTTATTCTTTCAAAATATTTCTTTCCATTAATATTTCTCTGTTCTTTTTGTAAAAGCAGATTAGAAAATTCTAAGGGAGCATATAACTTCTTCACAATCTGACTGCAGAAGACCAGTGTGAGTAATTTCCACTAGCAGCTGGCCACTCTAACTGAACTAATGCTCCATTGAAATTATGATAGGAATGATAGGATTTCAAAGGGACCTCTGGAGATCATCTAGTCCAACCTCCTTTCCAAAAGTAGGGCAGGTCACACAGGACTGTATCCATGTGGGTTCTGAGAGTCTCAAAAGGAGACTCCACAATCTCTCTGGGCAGTCTGTTCCTGTGCTATGTCACCTTCACTGGGAAGATGTTTTTCCTGAGGTGGAAACTCCTGTGCTCCAGCTTGTATCTGTTCTTTCTCATCCCATAATGTGGCACCACTGAAAAGAGACTGGCCCCTTTTCTTGACACCCACCCCTCATTTATTTATAGACATTAATAAGACACCCACTCAGCCTTTTCATCCATATAATAAATAGCCCCACTTCTTTCCTCATAGAAGAGATGTTCAAGTCCCTTAATCATCCTTCTAGCCCTCCATTGGACTCTCTTCAGCAGTTCCTTGTCTTTTTTGAACTGGGGAGCTCAAAACTGGACACAGTATTCCAGGAGTGGTCTCACCAGGGCAGAGTAGAAGGGAAGGAGAACGTCCCTTGATATGCTTGACAAATTTTTCCTCTCTCTCCTTGATGCATCCCAGGATACCATTGGTCTTCTTGGCCAAAAAGACACATTGCTTCCCCATAATAGAGTAGCCACTCCCACTAAGTGATGAAATTAACCTATTAATTTAGTTAGTGCTAATGGTCCAAAACAAACAAAAGAAAAGGGGGGTTTGGTAAAAGCAATTTAAAATGACTAGGCAAAACTAAAAGTAACTTGATTTGGGGAAAAAACAAGTCATTTCATTCACCCCACATAAAAACTAACATAAGGAATTCACTGCACATAAAAAATCCCACACAAAGACATACAGACATAATCCCATGTTCTGGCATAACTGAGCCAAATTGCAGTCTCCAGCCATGCAAAAGGGAAGTGATTTCAAGCCGTTCCTGCTTCTTGTGGCAATGTGTTGTCCATCAAGCTCATGTACATGTCTCTGAGCATCAGCAAGTGATTTAAAGTCCCGTTGTCTATTCTGTGTGCTTCCATGACGATCCTCCATTTGCACAGTATTGATTCTCTCCACCAAAGACAAGGGGAGAACGCTCTCCATTTCAGCAAACCATGGAATTGGACAGAGCCTTCCTTGGGCTGATCCTTGAGGTACCACTCTCTCTTTCAAGTCACCATATTTCCAGGGCAAAATGGCTACTGTGTCTAGCTCAGAGCCATGTATCCTCTCTGAACACAGACAAAAAGTGAATTGAAGTAGGAGAAGAAGAAAGAGGAGCTGGAAACAGGAAAGAGAAAACTCCAAACCCCTACTGTTCACCAAAACCTTTCTTTGTTTGCAGAGGCACAGATACTTAGTGTAATTTACAAGATAAACATCACAAAAAATCCCAAACGGTGACAATTACTTGAAATGGAAGTTCAGGTAATTCACCTACAGCCCATACCATGCACAAAACTTGACAAAAACCAGAATAGCAGGTTATGTTAGTAGTATCTAAATGGCAAGTTAGTGGCACTTGTTACTATCCATGGCCAGAGTAATGTAGAAAAACAGATGCAAATGGAAATACTTTTAATGATCTGGATTACAATGGCCTCCTCCTAGAGCTCATCTGGGTAGAGGCCTCATATGGCCTCAAAACAGCTTGTTGAGGATACTGTTTCCTGTATCAAGCAGATTCCACAGATGAGCAGGGTCAAGAATTTAGAAGCAGGGTTTCTAGACCTCTTTATATTAATATCTGCAGCAGCAGCCAATTTGAAACAAGAAGTGTAGGCACCGCAAAATCTAGGAGTTGACAAAATAAGCTGTCTGTCACAGCTGATAGAAGCACAACCTTCCAGAAGCCAATTCTCATATGCAGCAGCAAATTGCCTGAAGTTCCCCTAAGGAAGATGGTCCCTGCAGAAGAAATTTCCTGAAGAGGGAGCCTGGAAACTGCTGGGACAACAGTTACTTCTTTGCTACCTGATGCTCTTGCACTCAAGCACAGCCAGAATAAGAACTAGTACTCAGGAGTTGTGCATTTATTAAAAGATGAGGAGCTTTCTGAGAGCCATATTTTGTGTGCTGGAAAAGAAAAGATTTTCCCAAGGACTCTGAAGGGACTTCTCACAATTCAGAGAGCTGTTCATGGAAAACTGCCAAATAAAAGCAAAATTGGAGAAGTGTCCTTTAAGAAAAAAGGTGCAGACGTTGTGTAGAGCAACAAACATCATAAAGGAAGTGGAACACCTCCCTTATGAAGAAAGACTGAGGGAGCTGGGTCTCTTGAGCTTGGAGAAGAGGAGTCTGAGGGGTAACCTAATTAATCTCTATAAATATGTGAGGGGTGGGTGTCAGGAGGATGGAGCCAGTCTCTTCTTGTCATCTGGTGACAGGACGCGGGGCAATGGGTGCAAGCTGGAAGGTTCCATCTAAATATCAGAAGGAACTTCTGATGGACTAGATGATCTTTCAAGGTCCCTTCTGATCCCTAATGATTCTATGATTCTATGAACATACACAGAAACTGCCTACTATCCCATATTTAGAAACATCCACTGGCTATGATTATATTAGTCAGTAGTGGTGTACAAATGAAACATATCTAAGGAGGAAAACAACTGTGCTGACAATGAGACATCAAAAATATTTGTTCATCAGGTATTATTTCAACTCTATTATGGTTTAATGAACTGCATGTCTATTAATCTGCTAGAACACAACTGAGCGTGTCTGCTGCATTGACTTCATCTGAAAGAAACCCAGGTCCTGCTTTCAGGTCCTTGAAGACTGTTCCATTATGTGAATTTTTTTCAATGAATAGGAGACTTGCTTCAAAAGATTAAAACTCAAACACTCATATAGATACTCTCATGTTCATAAACAATGCAAAAATTATCCTGCTTGCAATCGTCTCCATAACATTTTCATCATTTGGAATCCTTGGATGATGGTTGTTATTTGGCTCAAAAGTAATATAATTTCTAGATAAATTCTTTGTGCTTCCTAGGCTAGCTTCAGATTTTTTTGTAGCCTACTTTTATGGTTTCCATCAGACTTGCTACTAGTGTGACCTTGGAGCAAAAAACCCAGACATTCATGTAGGATTGTAGCTGAATGTGTGTTCTGGCTAACAGTGATCTTGCCATCAATCACTCCTTTTGAAATAGTCCCAAAAATTAATAATAGGCTGGTTTTGCCCTCTCAGTGCATCATCCCAATGACAAATGAAATCTTGCAGGATTCAGTGCTATCACAACTCTTACTTTGGATATGAACAAGTGAAGTTTAGAAACTAAGATGCATGGTTACAGTTATGCATATGCGTATGTGTGTGTGTGTGTGTGTATGTATATTAGGCTTATATCATAGCTCATTACAGATTTACAGTCATGGAGTCAGTGAACATATCACCTAGATGGCTTTGGATGGATACTGGGAACACAAGAGAAATGCCAGATATAATATGTTTTTTTTTAAATAAAATGCTAGTGAGCTTTCTTCTCTGAAACTTTCCACCAAATTATTTTAGTGAAGAACAGGCATTTAACAATAATTTTATTCTACCGCTGTTCTACTACTAAGAACTCTTTCTGCTGGAGACTTCAGAAGAAATTACCACATTTGTGCAGTTGATATACAACTGCAGATGTCTTTTAGTTAAAACTGACTAAATCAGTAAAATACATTTGACTTTTGAAATTTCTAGTTTTTGTAACATACTACATTTTCTTGTAACTATTAACAACCTTTCAAATTTATTGCAGGCTTTGCCTAACTTTATATTTGCTAATTGAAAGCAATTTTAAACCACACAGTATTACTGCTTTGAAATTCTGACTACTTTAACTGTTCAGGAGGAAAAGCAAGTGCATTATAAATAGTAAGGAAAGACATCTGTTTCTGTATTACTTTTATTTATCAGATACTGTCTCATTTTTTTCCTCTTTTTCATTTTATTGGAAGGATGATGGTTTTCCTTTCTGTCATTTGGCAGAAAATGCCAGAACTTATGAATAAAATATATTTTTATTTAATAGAATTTTCTTTTACACCTTAATTACATTCAAAAACTTTTATCTGCTTTTCTTGTATACATAGTAAGTTTGAGCATATTGCTTAGAATGTAATCAAATGTAATCAAATATGTGGTTATTATATGTACAGGTAATGAATGGGGAAGAATATCTACTATGTTCTTAATCATTGTGGAGCACAGATAACATCATTAACCAAAGGAACCTAGCTTGACTGGTTCTGTAATAACATCTGAACCATAGTATTGATTTGTAATGCGTAATCTAACGCATTGCTCACTGTGATTTATAAGAATAATAAGAAATTAATTTCCTTTAGAGAAGTTTTGAATTTAAAATATATGTTTTAAAACCTTTTAATTCCTGAACTATAGATATGTATATATAAAATGCATTTTTATATCAGTGTGGTAGCAATTTACTTTGTGTCTACATGTGTGCTTTGACTTTATCTCATTAAGATAAAGAATTGTTATTTTGTACAATTGATTTTCAGGTTCCCTTTTTACAATTTTTACTGCCCAGATACTGTCCTATTCTTCATACTATTTAGATTTTTAAAAGCCCATACTTTTCAACTAAGCACCAGTCATCTTTTGCTACTACTAGGGAGATGAAAAATCCAGAATTTAGAAGGAAAATTCTCTCTGACCCACACATGTGACTCAGAAAAAAAAAATAATTTCTTTTCTGAGTTCAGGTTTTATCTCAGAAAAACTGTTTCATGATCTAATTTCCTTGCCATCCCTTATCATTTCTTCCCACTTGTGGTTGCAAAATACCATGAGGAAACTAATGACTGTCAACTTTGTTATTAAGTGCTTAATTTATTAAAGTCTTGAGTTTCTTTTACTCTAAGTGAAGAAAACATGTAAGATTTAGAATCATAGTGTCAGTCATTCAACTGCAAAATCTCTATCACTTACATGATAAGATGAATCTGAGCATGTTATGAAATAGAAAGTGCCACTGCTAAATTAAGAGCTGTTTTAAATCTATGCTACCCAGTTTTATTCATCTCAGGAGTCAAAACTTGTGATTGGCACTACAAATGACCAAAAATCTTCCTAAAAAGTAGGTATTTAGATTTATTCTTGATGCCAGGAGAGGATCCAGAGAAATATTGGATAAGAAAGACAAGGGGTCCTTTTCAGAGAAAACTGGAAGCAAGTGAAACATAAGAAGGGAGAGAAGGTTGAGAAGCAGGAAGTTAGTAATATTTAATGATATGTTATATGGAAGACAAAGGATAAAAATGTGCTGATAAAGACTAAGGAGAAGGTGTCAAGACTCAATGAGACAATAAGTGCAGCCTGAAAATATATACCTTGGTATTTTCAATAATTTTCCAAGGGTTTTTTTTCAATTTAGGTCATAACAGTTAGGTTATACCAGCTCGATTAACAGGATGAATAAAGGTGTTTTTATATATATATATATAAAAAGACCTTGTTCCCATTGCTCTAACATATCTACTTGGAAGAGGCATCCTGTACTACTCCATTGTGCTGTACATGTAGGTTATTGTGTAGTGGGTTGTCACTATAGCACACGTATGTTTGGCTCTCTGCACCCCTCATCCTACTGCTATGTAGCTGACAACTTCACTGTAAAACATCAATAATAAAGATGCAGTTGCATATTTTTGGCTCCACAAACAGGCCACATTATGTCAGGCTGCAAAATAATTGCATGACATTCTTTGCTATCCAAAATTAGGATTCTCTGGACTGCGCCTATGGCACTAACACTACATCTGCTGGTGTTATGCGTGACAGCAGTAAGAGAAGCTGATTTGCAGTCTCAGAAGCTATCAAAGCTAGCAGCACTGAAAACACACTAATTATATTAATTGGGCACTGCCTCTATGGCACAAGCTTTGGCTTCATCTTCATATTTAATAAATTGTACATGCTTTGTCAAGTACTGAGTCTGAATACTACTCCATCTCTTGGCTTCACAGTAAGTGCACTCAAATCTGAGCTGGTTCAAAGCTTTCCAATGGACTATTTTCTTGTCAGAAGACATTGTTTCACCAATAAAAAAAAATATATACTCTGCAACAATGTACTGATTCTGACAGATTTACTTCTGCAAAAACATACGTGTTTTGTGGTACTATAAAACACTGAAACTTTGGTTTTAATATAATTTTAATTCAAGAACACCTCTCTTACAGAATAAAATGCATTAAAATTATATTTTTAAAAATCTGTTTCATTGAAAAGAAATATTTGTATTGAATTAGCATTATCTCTTCCAAGAATCATAATGAAACAAGTTCAGAAATCACAAAATTTTCCATTCCATAGACTTTCAACTTCTGGCATAGCGCTGCAAATCTGATACAAAAAATTACCTTACCCCACTATTCAGAAGCATAAATAATTCAGTAAAAGCCTTACACCATATTTTTCTGCAGAAAAGTGCTAAAGTATATAAGCTGATCTTTCTGCTAAACCTTTCCAGAAGTCAGAGCAGATCCTGAAGTGATATAAATCAGAAAAGCCTACTGTGGCCACAGCAGGCAGTGTTTAATGCAATCAATCATCATGAATGCTCAGGCTTTTCAGGTGCACTTGATGATGGACACTTAGAGCATGTTTTATAAAGTTAGGATTTAAAGAACTTACCATTGCAGTTGTGTTTGCTGTTCTGCTCTGTAGTGTGAATTTTTGGCAAGTCCCTTAATCATTCTGTCCAGTCTCCTTCTGTAAAAATTGAAATAATATGTTACAACTTTCATTTGATCTTACTCATGCAATATACTGATGTTTGTAGACTGTATAGAAAAAATCAGAAGCAGCAACATTGATATATGCTGCATGGTTAAGGGGGACATTAGTTCTTCAGAACAAAAAATATCTTCTAATGTGTGCCTATAGAAAACTTATTAGAAATAATTCTATGTCAGTCCTATAGAATTTATTAGAATATAAAAAAAATAATAAAGAACCTTCTTTTAATATTGGGCAACTGTACTGTAGTTCTGCTAGGCTGGGATTATGTATTTCAAATACCAATTTGAAAACTCTTCATAATTTCAAATTTTTATCTAACTAATGAAGTTTGCTTCATTATCTCCACCATTATTGAAAGTTTTAGAAAGGTCATACCTCCACATTTCTGCACTAAGCTAGGTTTTTTAACCTTTTTTTTAATGTCTGCAAATTAAAATTGTGATTGCAGGGGCACTGTATTTCAAATACAAACTCATGCACACAGGCTTTTTTTTTAAATGGCATCTATGCAAGCTAGTCCATGACCTCTTGAAGACCACAAAGTTAAAACTATTGACTTAGAAGAATGAACTATGTGTTTACTAAAGCCTCTAAGGGAAAACACCTTTACAAACTCAATTAACAAATGCATCAGTATTGAAGGATTTCTCTATACCAAGCAAGGTTTGCAAACCCTTCAATGGCGCTACAGATAAGAATTTGACTAAGATAACTACTGATTAGCAATTGCACTATAGAAAATGTATCCAAATAATGACAACTAGTTCTATAATTTACCTAATTATTGTCCAAATTTCACCTAGTCTGCCCTTGTCAAAACAACAAGGTACAGTCACTTTACTCAGGAATTATCACATTAGTATTATTATCTAATCAAGTCAAATGGACTATGGAATGGCATATAGACTAGAATTTTATTCTCTCTATGTTAGTTGTGTTTCTGATTAAATAGTAGCTTGTGTTTCACGTCTCTGCAGAAATTAAAAAATAATTTAATTATAGGTAATATAGCAACATAGTTGGTTGAGAAGGAAGACAAATGCATAGCAATTGTTCAAACTCTCCGTGCGCTCTATAATTCTCAGCAACATACCATCTACATTTCTGACATTCATTAACACAAATTACCTTGTGGTGTATCAGAACAGCATGACATATAATAATTATATAGGATGCAGTGCTGTGTATAATGCACTGCCTTCCAAGTGTCTGCCAACTGCACTGCAGAAGGCCAAAAGTTTGTGTGCAACAGCTATGCACATGGCTTGAAGTGAACAAGACTCCTTTAATAGTCAGGAGCAAAACAACAGTCTCCATAAGACCATTACACAGACACTAGGTATCTTTATTGCTCTCCAGGGAAATAGGAGCTTCTCTGCAACTCTGAAGTTACATGACCAAATTGATATGGGCACACAAAGACAAGCATGGGACTCCAGCACATTTCGTTTGTAACACTTAAAGTCATGGGAATAAAAATAAAATAGGATAAAAATTCCTTCTTTGAAAAGTTATTTTATCTATGCAATAGCCTTCGATATAAAATTCCAGAATCTGAGCATGTTATGAAATAGAAAGTCCCACTGCTAAATTAAGAGCTGGTTTAAATTATGCTCAACATTATTACACATTTAATACTCGAACCACAAATAACTGTAGTTTTTCCACAGGTCTGTATGTACATGTGTTATCATATACATATGTATACGTAAATTGTCATGCTGAAATACCACACAGGTCAGTATCAGTACCATGGTATCACGTATATTTTCACTACATAATTTAACAATGAAAGAATCCTGAAGGCTTATTTCAGTCTGGACCTATCAAAAAGATCAGGATCAGGATCTGATTTTCTGGAATCATAAAGACTGATCCATGTTATCCCAGTTTTTGACAGAATAATCCCTGAGTATTCAATGGATTTCTCTGAAGGATATGTTACTTTTCTAATTAGGCTACTTGTTAAAGCTTTACAGAAATCCACTACTCACTGAGGCTTTAGTGAGTAGTTTTGCCACAGAATGACAACTGTTTGTCTATGTAGACTTCAATAGTAATATTTTCAGTTATTGCATTACTTCCTTTCCCTTGCTGTAATTCCTCCTCAACTATACTTCAAAGTTTGAGAGGCATCTTTACTCCCCACAGTTAAAGGAAGCTATGTCTGGAGTTCAATTTATTATTGCCTACTATAACTATCTCAGCAGCTTGAAGTAAATTAATGAAGAAGATATGTAATGCTGGGTTAGCCCTCTGTAATGCAGCTATATTCTGCTTCTTGTACACACTAATTCATTATCTTTGCTGGCTCTTTCTTTACATCCATCAAGAAGTAGCTCTGGTACAGAAAGTTCCTAGAAAACTTTTTAATATATGAAGGGAGTACATATAATTAAGTATTCTACTTAAGAATATGCTGAGATCTTAGTTATGTGTACTTTTTTTGGTTTTTTTTTAGTTTGTTTTCAAAGCAAGACACTTGCACACAACTAGTTCCACCTGGACTGCATAAACATTTGTTTGGAAGTCAATATTGTGAAGGCTATTGAAAACACAAAAATATTATTCCACTTGCTTCTTCACTATGGTATTGCTTAGAAATAATAATTTTGGCTGTGATTTTTTCTGTGCTACATGAATTGAACTTTGTTTTATATGTAATGATGAGCTATAACAGTAATATAACAGTCAGAATCCTGTTGATAGCATTCAGAAATTTGTTTGGGTAAAAGAAAATGCTCTTAATGGGCAATGTCAATAATTTATCTAGTGTAACCAAATCATTAACGATAAAAACAATTCTATTAGGGAAAAAATGTTTATAATAATAAAGATAGCTCTCCTATACAATCATTTGCAGTTATCTAGCCATTCCCTGGTGTTATGGTTTACCATTTCACTATCCTCTGGGATGCTAAGATTATTAGCTAAACTTTGGGGACAGGCAGAATCTGATAGCAAGATATCAGCATCCCAAGTCCTTTGGGGGAAGATGCGATGTTGAAGGAAGGGTTTTCTTTCTTTTCTTTGATGGCCTTCTATTTCTAGGGTCCATTTGATGCTATTTTTATATCTTATTACCTTTTAAAATTTGCTTTTTCTTCATGACTCTGCAATTTCCCTTTACACCTAAACATGCTATATAGGAGATGCATTACATGTAGCAGATGCTTGTTCTTTTATACATTAAAATCTGTGTTTTCTAGTTACTATGCCTGTTTTCCTTTGATTATCAGTAAATGGCCACTGTTTATTTGTTTATAATCCTGACTCTCCAGTGTCATCATGTGCCACTGTTCTTATAATATCACATCCACATTTCTCTGCACTGCACTAGGTTCAAACTTTCAATCCTCTGTACTCCTCTATGCTACTTCATTATACAAAGGACATAAAGGTTTTACTCTGGAGAAAAAACCCTCAGTTGTTATTACCATCTACATAAAAATAAAGACAGCTTTAGGAAGATTAAGAGAGATCCAAACAATAGCAAGGTTCATTCCAGAAGCCTGAGATGGAAAGTTGTACCATCCATGTCAGCACTGAAAGCATCAGTAAGAGTACTGTAACTGTAGAGGTCTGTAACTGGAGATCAGGGTGTGGCTCAGGACATAGGGAAATGTGTTTCTAGCTGGCTCCTGTAAGAAGATTTGTGGAAGCTCCACCCAGCTCATGTTTGGACCAACCCCTGGCTAGGCTGAGACAATTAGTATCCTTTTGATCACTGATTTTAGTGGGGAAGTCTGTTGACAAGTATCCCATTGCTGTTGCTGGTTCCTAGGGGTTTTTTGAGAGCTTCCCTTTATTTGTGGAGAAAGAGATTACACCGTGTGGTAACCCAGATTGGTGAGGCTGAACCTCAGAAGAAGAGGGAAAACAAGCCTGAGCAGACATTGTCATTCAGATTGTGGTGAGGGGAGATTCTGATGGTCTTTGGAGACCTCAGAGGTCAAAAGGAGAGAAGAATGCCTATAAAACTGTGAAGGAAAACACGTATAAGCAGGTGTTGGATCTTGAAAGAGATTATTACACTGAGGAAAAGATCTGGGCTGGAGCAGTCATGCACTGGGATGACCCACAGTCCACAGAAGACCCCCACTCTAGCTCATGGAGGACTTGTCTCTTGTGGGGGCATTGCCATAGGGCAAAGGACTGCAAGGGGGTTTGCCTGTGAGGAAAAGGAGACAGCAGAGCTGGACTTGGGAAGTTGCGTGTAAGAAACATGTGAAATCTCTCTGTATTTGCTGATGGGTATTTCTGTTGTTTTAAATTAAATGTGATTTTGTTTTCCCCATGTTTTTGCCCATTAACCATAAGCAGTCAGGGAACACTCCATGTCCTTTGTCTTGGCCCTCGAGCTGGCCCTGAGGGTAGGTTTTGTGCAAGCAGCTGCTTATTGCTGAATTTAAAACCATGACAGTAGGTGATGTAGGTAAAAAAAGAACAATTTGGACAGCTGCTAATAAACCCAACTGGTACTACTGAAAGCTTTAAAGGAGGTATCAGCTGTCTTTCCTGTCCAGGAGAGGATGCAGCCACATACCAAAACACAGCTGATACACATTATGAAAACAATATTTTATTTGATTTCAGCTGTGAAGTAAACCCACAGATACTGTTAAGTAGTGGAATTGCCTAAGCAGTTCCAGATACATGCAGTCCAAAATAATCTCTTCAGGAAATGGCTTGGTATTTGATTCAGCAAGATCAATGTGATATGCAAGTACCAAGATAATGTTCACACAGTTAAATACTTTGAACATATAGTTTTAAAGTTCAGAAATAAACAACTTTATAATGATGTTTGATAAATGTTGTTGTTCTGCCTTGTGGAAGTTTTCACATATAAACATCTGAAATACCTTCCACGATAGAAGTGCTATCAAAGCAGAGAAAATTAAGCAGTTCAAACAAAGCTTTTTTTTTGTTTTCTGGTAAAAATGCAATAACCTCTCATGACAGTGATGGCATGGCTCACTTTAACACTGACACGCATAGATTCCACAAACCTCAGAAACATTTGGACTTTTATTTTTCCATGGCCTTTTAAAGTCACTCAATATAAATACAAATAATAAAACATCTTTATTACACTGCTGTACTTGGCAAAGAAATCAGAGTTATTTGAGATTACAGCTGTATGATATCACAGATTTTCAGAGTTGGAAGGGGTCTCTAGAGACCCTCCAGTCACAACCCCTGCTAAAGCAGAACTGCCTAAAGCATGTTGCACAGGGCTGCATCTAGACAGGATTTGAACATATCAAACTGAGGCAGTGTGGACTGGACGATTGGGTAGTGAGGTGGATTGTGAACTGGCTGCAGGATAGAAGCCAAAGAGTAGTGGTCAATGGGAAAGAGTCTAGTTGGAGGCCTATATCTAGTGGTGTCCCCCAAGGATCAGTACAGGGACCAGTCCTTTTCACTCTATTTATTAATGACTTGGATGAGGGACTAGGGTGCACTGTCAGCAAGTTTGCTGGTGACACAAAGCTGTGTGGTGTCGCCGACACCCTAGCAGACTGTGCTGCCATTCAGCAAGACCTGGACAAGCTAGAGAGCTGGGCAGAGAGAAACTGAATGAGGTATAACAGGGTAAGTGTAGAGTCTTGCACCTGGGCAAGAACAACCCCAGGGACCAGGTTAGGTTGGAGACTGACCTGTTGGAGAGCAGTGTAGGAGAAAGGGACCTGGGGGTCCTAGTGGACAGCAAGACGACTATGAGCCAGCAACGTGCACTTGTGGCCAAGAGGACCAACAGCATCCTGGGGTGCATCAGAAAGGAGGTGGTTAGCAGATTGAGGGAGGTTCTTCTGCCTCTGTATTCTGCACTTCTGAGTCTGCATTTGGAGCATTGTGTCCAGTTCTGGGCCCCTCAGTTCAAGGACACAGAGCTGCTGGAGGGTGTCCAGTATAGAGTAGCAAAGAGAATGAAGGAATACAGCATCTCCCTTATGAGGAAAGGCTGAGGGAGCTGGGTCTCTTTAGCTTGGAGAGGAGGAGGCTGAGGGGTGACCTCATTAATGTCTACAAATATTTGCAGGGTGGGTGTCAGGAGGATGGAGCCAGGCTCTTCTCAAGGTCGTCTAGTGGTAGGACAATAGTCAATGGGTGCAAGCTGGAACATAGGAGGCAAATATCAGAAATAACTTCTTCCCAGTGATGGTGATGGAGCATTGGAACAGGCTACCCAGGGGGGTTGTGGAGTCTCCTTCTCTGGAGATGTTCAAGACCTGCCTGGCTGTGTTCCTGTGCAACTTGGTCTAGGTGATCCTGCTGTGGCAGGGGGACTGGACTAGATAAAATTTCGAGGTCCCTTTCGATCCCTAATGACTATATGATTCTATATCTAGAGAAGACTCCACAACCTTCCTGAGCGACCTGTTCCAGTGCTTTGTCATCTTAACCAGTGTGGAAAATTTTCCTGATATCTAAATGAAACTTCTCATGTTCCAGCTTGTGCCCCTTACATATTGTTCTGTCACTAGACACTACTTAAACAAGTCTGGATCCATCATTCCTACAGCCACCCTTCAAGTATTTATAGACATGGATAAGGTCTGCATGAGTATCTGGCTGAGACAGTTTTAATTTTTATCATACAAACACTAGTAGAGCTGTGCTTTGCACTTGTTGCTTGAAATGTTTTAATGTTTTTGCTGTTACTGAGCAGTGCTCATGCAGCATCTGGGTCTTCTCTACAGTCCTTCTTCATCCTATAATTTCCCTAATCCACATAATGGCTCGGGTTGGGAAAGGCCTAGGGAGGGGGACACAGGGGAGACAGCTGTCCCAAACTGACAACAAAAAGATTCCAATCATATGACAGCCAGCTCAGTAATAAAAACCAGGGGAAACATGAGAGGGGAGAAGGGTAGACTTCCATTATTACGGCATTTGTCTTCTAAAGCAAGCACTACATGCACTGAGGCTCTGCTTCCCAGTGGCTGGACATTGCCACCTGATGTGAAATTAAGACGAAATCTTCTCAGTTTGCTTCCACATCCAGCCTTTGCTTTTTATATTAATCTGCCTTCATCCAAAGCCACCTGATTTTCTTTCCCTGTTCCACTTGAGGAGTGGGAGTAAGAGAGCCACAGCATGGGAAGCCTGGCAGCCAGGACTTTCACTGCAAGTTTTTGAAGCATTTCTATGCTCTGTCATTTCTATGCTCTAGTTACAGAATTGTTTTGTAGTGAGTGAATGGTGTAGTTACTATGGAGTGACTACAACACTAAGCAAGACAAGAGAAATCAAATCACATGTCTGGATTTCTTTAAAGCCTTTAAAACTTTCCCTCAACCTGCAGGCCATGCTTCTTTTGATGCAGCCCAGGATGTGGTTGGCTTTCTGGGCTACCACTGCACATTGTTTCCTTATATCCAGACTTTCACCCACCAGCATCCCAAAACCTTTCTCTGCAGGGCTGCTCTCAATCACATAGTCTCCCATGCTCTGTTGCTATTGAAAATTATCTCAATCCTAGTGCACGACCTTACATTTTGCCTTGTTGAACCTCAAGGAGTCCACACAGGCCACTTCTCTAGTTGTCCAGGTCCCTCTGAATGGTGACAACTACCCCACTTAACATTGTGTCATCAGGAAACTTGCTGAGAATATGCTTGACCCTGCTTTCTGTATTACTGGTGAAGATATAAACAACATGGGAACATTGAGGGATACCACTTGACACCAGTTTCCACCTAGACATTGAACTGTTGTCCGCTGTTCTCTGGATACAACCTTCCAACTGATATGTCACACCAAACCCATCAAACCCATATCTCTCCAACTTATAGAGAAAGGTAATCGTAGAATCATTAGGGATTGGAAGGGACCTCAAAAGTCCAATCCACCTGCCACAGCAGGATCACCTAGACCAAGTTGAACAGGAACACATCGTGGTAAAGCCTTCACAGAATCCAGGTACATGACTTCCATTTCTCTGCTCTTGCTCACTAATGTTTTCACTCCATCATAGTAACTACATCAGTCACTCACTAGAAAACAATTCTGTAACCAGACCATAGAAATGACAATGCTTCCAAAGCATGCAGTGTCAATGTGCCTGACAAATATCCACTTAGGAGATCATTTTGGTGTCTTAATCTTACAGAATTGCCCCTTATAAAAATTCTTGATCAACCCCAGAGGCATGTAGCATGCATTAGATTGGAGAAACTATATCTGTTGAGTCTAATTTTCCACATCCTTGTATTTTTGTAGTAATTTATGCCTCTGCATGGAAAGGTGAAAGAATATTTTTAGAACAGAATTCTCCATTCAGCTACAAATAGAGTAGTAACGATGCTTTCTGCACCGCTTACATGAACACACAAGTTGTGTTATTATACTAAGGAGAACAGAACTAAGTTAAACTTTTGAGTGTTGTTTCAAGAAAAGTTCCAAAAATTTGTGATGTTTCTCTTCTGCTCCCTCCCTTGGAGACCAGTTTTAAATGGTTTGAAATTTATGAATCCCTTCTGATGGTTGGCAGGTGCAAGTATGGGTTGTTTAAGCAAAGCAAAAGGGACAACTTCATGTGCATAGGGTGACAATAGACTAGAGGATGGGTCAAAATTATTGCATGATAAAGGATGGCTTGCAAGAACTGTTTTCCGTGGTCTGTTTTGGGGTGGTTTTTCTTAGTGATAATTCATGTTTTTTTTTAAAAAAAAAATGGATAAAAAAACATCCTTTCTCTTAAAAAATCCTTTTGACATTAATACTAAATCTTGCAGGGAAAAAAGATCTATAGTGAGTCACTGTGAGTATAGGAGTAGTGTTTAGCTGATTGATAGCAGGACAATATTATGAAAGAAATGAAAGAATGAAAGAAAAAGAAAAGCAAAAATAAATGCACTGTTAATACAAGCACAACAAAAGAACCAGTCAAGTAGGACAGTCAATGTTATAGAACAGGAAGATAGCAATAATCATAACAAAGAAACTGAAAAAGTAGGAAAGAAAGAAGAAAAAAAATTTTCTTTTTTTAAAAACAAGGTACATATCAAGTGCTTATGAAGATGCTCTTTAAAAGCAAACTACAGTTCTACATAAACTTTTCCATTCAACTTTTTAACCTACTATATTCTTTCCAATTTAAAAGGCTTTCTCCACTGTTAGGATTGTATTAGGCAAGAATAATGAGTTACAGCACACACCAACCCCTACCCAAATAAGAAGTAGATTGAGACCATCAAATGCACATTTGTGATGAATTACTGGAATTCAGAAAAGCCAAGTTTGTTAATGCCTAATATTCAACCAAATTGGTCAGTTTGCATATTTACTACTAGAATGAATGTGTGTTTATACTTTAGCATCATAAAAAAAAAAAAAGTGCATCACGCTAATGGTTTTCCAGATATTAAAATGGTAGATAAATGCAAAATATGTAAAAAAATAAAAGAGTAAAAATCCATTTATCTAATCTAAAGAAGTGATCAATGGAATTTGAAGATCAAGTTCTTATGTATTTAAACAGGAGGCAGTGAAAGAATGATAGATGAGATGAATTTTACCTCAGAATCACTCCAGCCATGAGGGAGTCTTTGTTAAGGAGCCAGAGTAGCCAGCTTTTCTGTATTCCTCAGCAAAGGGTGCATAATAATGCACCTTCTGCATCAGAGCATTTTTCAATTTGCAGCAGATAATGTAGGACTCTGTTTTTCAGGTGTTGCAGTATGCAGCACTTTTTGTATCTACAGTGAGAATTGAAACATGATTTCTGATATGGAGAACTTCAGTCTGGGGATTTAGAACCTGAGCTCATTCTTATGCCAGGCTTCTTCACTACTGCTCATTTTTAACTAGACCAAATAATTAATTGAATTTATGTGTTTCTGCTGTCCAGGATCCTGATGATATTGTCATTCCATATGCACAAAAAAAATGGGAATAGAATTAATATTTTAAGGATTCTATTTAAACATACTTAAATGATGCTGCTGAGTTTTCCTTGCCAGAACAGCCATGTATGGTCACAATAAAGACTGTCTAGCATACTCTTCAGCAACCATTAAATCATTATAAATTGAATAAACGAGTAATGTTTGTACTTCAAAAGAAGACAGGTGTAAAAATAAACCATAGGAAAACAGAAATGCTTTAAAATGCATGTAGAAGTTCTCATATATCGTTGTTTTTTCAGAAGATATTTATAATTCTATGATCTTGCTTACAGAATACAACATTTTAATTTCTTCAGTAATATTATTTGATTCCCAAATCATTATTTAATTTGACATATTTCCCTTCCTCCATGTTTTATTACCACATGAATGTAATTTTACAAATACCTATGTATGCAAGAAAAACATGGAAATTCAGCAATTCTTTTATTATTATAGCCTGAAACCTATTCAACTTTAAACAACCCGTTTCTGGTTGAACAAAAGTTTTTCTCTTTTTCACTAAATATATAGATCTAAGTATCTCCATTTTAAAATATATATTTACTACAAAGACATATTTTTTTTTTCCAGCAGAAAAAGGATTCTGAACTAATGAGCGCTACTTAATACCCTGACTATGCTATTGTGTGCTAGACACATTTGAAAGCATTAATTAAACAAGTTTTAAAAATAACTGGCATACCCACGTATGTATGAGTGGTAGAATGAGGAGCAATGGTTTTAAACTGAAAGAAGGTAGATTTAGATCTGATATGAGGAAGAAATCCTTTACTGTGAGAATAGTGAGATGCTGGAACAGGTTGCCCAGGGAAGTTGTGAATGCACACTTCCTAGCGACATCAAAGGTTGAATTGATTACATGTCTGTGAGGTTTAAGTGGAAGTCATAGCTATCCATTAGATGGGGGACCAGCCAGATCATAGAATCATAGCATTGTTAAGTTGGAAATGATTTTCAAGATCACAAAGCCCAACCATAATGATTTATGTGCATAGTCACCATAACTCTAAACAAGCACAACCACTCTTCTATGTTAGGTGCACAGAGGGAGCTTAGAGTTCTGAAATATTTTTTTGCAGAGATGAATCAAGTGCAGTTGTTTTGCAGTCAGTAAAATCAACCTGACACAAGATCTTTCCCATCTCACACCTCTGTATCAGCTGTTCTTTGCACAAGCATATTCTTTAAGAAAGAAAGAAAAAAAAAGTAATTTGTTCTTCATAAAATCATAGAATGGCTTAAGTTGGAGGGCAACTCAGAGTTCATCTAGTTCCAATCCCCCTGCCATGGGCAGAGACACCTCTCACTAAACCAGGCTGCCCACAGCCCCATCCAGCCTGATTTTTAACACTTCTAGGGAGGAGACATTCACAATCTCCCTGGGCAACCTGCTCTAGCCTCTCACCACCCTCACAGTGAGACATTCTCCCTATGATCTAATCTAAATCTACCATCTTTTAGCTTGAAACCATTCCCTTTTGTCCTATTGCAGCTTTCCTGTAGGCCCCCTTCAGGTACTAGAAGGCTGCTATAAGGTTCCGCTGGAGCCTGGTCTTCTCCAAGCTGAACAGACTCAATTCCCTCAGTCTATCTTCATTGGAGAGGACCTCCAGCTCAAACATATCTTGTCTGTATTATCACTACAAATTTATATCAGCTTACAAGAAACAACCCTAAACCAAAATCCAAACAACCTGCTCCTAGTATGAAACATATTCAAGGCAATCTACAATGCCTGCCTTTTTTTTGTTTTTGTTTTCCACAGCATACTTGTCACGAGACTGGTCAGAGATTACATCTCTGGCACCCTGTTAGATATTGGTGTATCATTTCTTCTACCTGTCACAGACTTCTGTTGATCCTTCCCATCTATTTACCCAGGCTGCTACTTCAGACAGATCTAATGAATGGCATGTTTTGTAGCACATTGAAATGTAAAATATTTCAAAAACAAGGGCAAGATAGAATGAGGTCAGTAAAAATAAATAACTTTACTCTGTGCTACATCTCTTTTTAACTCGACATTTTCATTGTCAAAGGCATCAGTAATACTTGATTTTTAGAGACCCCGTTTTGAAAGGCTAAGGATTTAAATGTTCCCCTTCGTTATTGTTTGATACAATAAAGGTTTCATACCACAGAACATATCAGCAAAAAATAACTGCTTATGCAGTTCTTGAAAAAATACTATTGTTTTCCTCAGACCAGTTCTTTATCAAAAGATCTTCTGTTCTTAGTTATACCTTCTATTAAATATAATTGAAGAAAGAATTATATATGTTTTCCAAAATGCTTTTTGTGTGTTTCACATTTAAATTCTTCCATGTAGTGGCATAATAGTTTTTCCTTATACCAGTGGTAGAGGTTGGGTGGCATAGTGATTTAACTTTAAGACACTCAGAGGCATAGAATCATGGAGTCATCAGAGATTGGAAGGGACATCAAAAGATTATTTAGTCCAATCTCCCTGCTACAGCAGGACACCCAACCAGGTCTGGGTGAGTTGAAAACACCTCCAGAAAAGGAGACTCCACAAGCCCCCCAAGCAGTCCCCTCCAGCACCCCATCTCTCTCCCTGGGAAGAAGTTACAGAATCAGTCAGGGTTGGAAGGGATCACAAGATCATCCAGTTCCAACTACCTGCCATGGACAACCCACCCCAGATCAGGCTAGCCAGAGCCTCATCCAGCCTGGCCTTAAACCAACCATCTCCCTGGGCAACCCATTTCAGGCTCTCACCATTCTTACAGTGAAGAACTTCCTCCTCACATCAAGTCTAATTCTCCCCATCTCCAGCTTTGCTCCATTCCCCCTATGCGCTCCCATGGTCTGCATGCCTAAAGGAGTAGTATATCATTGCACCACCCACACGTCATCGTCCTTCTTGGCTAGTAAAAAAATATCACAACCTAAGAGAACATCACAGCACGACAGAATGATGGGGCTTGGAAGGGACCTCTGGAGAACGTTTAGTTCAATCCCTCATTGCTTAAATAATTTGACCTAAAAAGGTTGTACAGGAATACGTCCAGGCAAGTTGTGTATGTCTCCAGAGAAGCAGACTCTATAACCTCTCTGAGTGGCCTGTTCTACTGCTCTGACACACACACAGTAAGGATATTTTTCCTCATGTTTAGATGTAAGGATATTTTTCCTCATGTTTAGATGGACCCTCTTGTGCATGCTGTCACTAGTTCTTTCATTTGGCACCTTCAAAAAGAGTCTGGCCCCATCTTCTTGAAACCTATGATATAGCTTAATCAGATTTGCCCCACACACCAGTCTGCTCCTCTCTAGGCTAAAGTTATTTCAGCCTTTCCTAGTATGACTGATGCTGCAGTCCCCTAATCATCTTAGGGGTAGTAATAGTGCTGGACTTTCTCCAGTAGTCTCTTTTGAAATGGTGAGGCCACAACTGGACACAATACTGTAATGTGGCCTTACCAGAACAGAATAGATTGGAGGGAAAACACCCCTTGGTCTGATTGCCACACTCTTCTCCATGCACTCCAGCATACCATTTGCCTTCTTGGCCACAAAGTCACACATTTGTGGCTCATGGTTAATTTACTGCTCATCAAGACTCCCAGGACCTTCTCCATCGTGTTGCTTCTGTCATATTAACCCCTGACCTCCACAGGTTCCTCCACAGGTTCAGGAACCCTACAGTTGTTCTTACTAAACTTCATTCACTTCTTCTCTGTCCAACTCTCTGGCCTGTCCAGGTCTTGCTGGATGGCAGCACACCTCCCAGTTTTATATCATCAGCAGACCTTCTGAGGGTGCACTCAATTCCATTATCCAGGTTGTCAGTTAAATTATTACACAAGATTAGACCAAATACTGACCACTGCTATCTACAGTTCTTCATCAAGACCCTGCACCAACTACTACCACCCTCTGAACTCTGTCATTCAGACAGTTCTCGGTCCACCTCGTTGTCCACTCATTCAACCCATGCATCCAATCTTACCTGAAACACAGTGCCAAAAGCCTTGCTTTGGTAATGCCCAAACTTACCAGTGCTTTTCAGTACCAAACCACATGCTCCTAAAACAAATGCATCTTTCTTTTCTTTCCCTGCTGGCCTCTGCTCTCTCACTCAAAGTGAAAAATGGAACCTTTATAGAAGACCCAGCTTTTACCCTATTCTTGTCAGCTGTTTGCTGTTCAAAGCTATGCTTTGTAGACTTAATAAGGGTGAGTTCAGCAGTCTTGTATCAACCTACATTTCTCAGGAAAAAAATAAGTAAGCTGAAATACTGACATTTGTCTTACCCTGAATCAATGTCAAGACTGCAGCTGCCTCAAATAGCTAGCAAGAGAGTGCATCATTCACCACCTTCCTTTTTGACTTGTCATTCTCCTCCAGGCTGCTTTTCTGCACCAGTACCCCAAAACCATCATCGGTTCCTATTACAGCTCTTACATGAGCATCACTTTCAACATCAGCCTTGATGGGTCTAGAATCATGAAGACAGAGAACCTGACTAATATTTTAAAAATTCTCCCTCACTTAGTCCCTTATTTCTATCAACAAGATAAAATTCTGGGAACTTTCTTTTCAATATTCATAAAACATAAGAGTATTCTTACTCAGGATCCCACAGGTTCAACTCCAAGACCTTTTTGGTTCTAAAGATGGGATAAAAACAATTTTTTTTCTGAATTCTCAAAAATATGGTTACAGCCAAGGTGGGACCTTACACTAGATAGAGTGGAAATATCATAATTTGCTGTTTCCTTGTTTCTTGCAAAAATGAATACTTAAAGAACTAACACCTCTAAATGTCTGCAATTATAAAACTATATTGTGTTTGGTTCCATTAGAAGTAAAGGCATTTACATTATACTAAAATTCAGCTTGCAGAATTGTAAAGTTCTTTTTAGTTTTCTTTATTCATAGATTCATAGATTCATTAGAGATCAGAAAGAACCTCGAAAGATCATCTAGTCCAATCCCCCTGACACAGCAGGATCACCTAGACCAAGTCACACAGAAACATATCCAGATGAGTCTTGAATGTCTCCAGAAAAGGATATTCCACAATCCCCCTGGACACCCTGTTCCAATGCTCCATTAGCCTCACTGGGAAGAAG
>VZRI01010148.1:84429-109053 GCA_013397515.1 Upupa epops | reverse complement strand
GATCCTTGGGGGACTCCACTAGATATAGGCCTCCAACTAGACTCTGTCCCATTGACCACTACTCTCTGGCAGCCAGTTCATGATCCACCTCATGTATTATGCTTCCTTTTCCTATAGAAGATTGGAGAAGGGTTCCATCAGGGATCCTCCCTACATCTCTTCCTTGTTTATGGTATTTTATAAGCAGCGTTACTAGCATTAGGAAGCTTTCCTTTTCTGCACTTGTTTCCTGTGAAATTTTCATAACTAGGTATGTATAATTAAGATTTCCATTAGGGTTTTTTTTTTGTTTAATTCCCCTTGTCCCAGTAAAAATGACAGATAAATGCCTTGAGACTTTGTAATGCCTTAATTGTTCCCCAAGAGTTAGATTACAGAGTTAGTACTTGATTCGTTCACATTTTATGCACCATTTCCTTTACTTTTTTATTTAACATTTTGCTCAGAAACCTAATATTGCTGAGAAAAGTGTCAATACTTCTTATTTACATAAACCTCTTGAGAATATTCACCACATCTTCCCTCTGCACCTCATTATGCACTACATACACTCCAAAGAAGAGAAAGAATCGGTTAATAACAAGTCATGCAATAGTCTAGCTAACCAAATATATGCAGTTTTTTGTTGTTATTTCAGCCTTTCAGATAAATCATGCCATGGGTTTCAGCAGTATAGACCTGATGCATCTCAGAAAAGTCACCCTGACTTCACATCTGTGTAAATAAAACCAGATTTTGAATATTAAGAGACAGCCATTGACACAATGATGAAGAAAATGTGAGCATAAATAGCAGTCTGCTTTTCAGACTTTATGCATATTTCATTGTAGAACTAAGTTACTGTTATGCAGGGGTGAAGTGCCAAAGGAATATTTAAATAATTACCTTGAGAGACATCTGTAGGATTAGTACAAGAGGTTCTGTTTGTCTTTTCCATGCACATGGGACCTAAGAAATACCTGGACCCAAGACAACGAGAGGAAAATCTTTCCTCACAGAGAGCAATGTTAGTGTAGCTCTCAGCAAAAAGGGTGCAGCTGGAAAGCAGCAACGGTTGAACCACCTCCATCTAAACCCTGCCAATGTATGTGACAGAATTACCTATAATGCAACATAGTTTGGATAAAAGCCAGTCATGACATCCTTACTGTAAAGCAGTTTTTCATTCAGCATAAAATCAGCAAATTTACTTCCTCAGCCTTCTCTGATAACTTGTCTGCCACTTCAGTGTCCAAAAACCCAGCAGTTTCTTAGCCTAAAGGGCACTGATCATGGCAGGCAACAGATTTGCTGGCTCTACTCTGCCTTGGAGACCCATTCTAGTTAGACAAAGTCTCCTTTCTTGCAATGACTAGCAAGATTCTTGTCAAAGAAAAGAATCATTCTGCAGAATTCCTTTTTATTGCCCTCTGAAACCCTTAATATTTTTTTTTGTCAAAAGTATCGGGCAAAGATATTGGTTACTGCTCTGCTACTCCTGAGACTGCAGTTGTTAAAGGATTCTTTGTCCTCAGAACAAATTCTCAGTGAAGTTGGTTCATTATATTTGATTGTTGGAATACAGTTAGGTCATCCAAACTTTTTTTTTACAGATACTACTTCCTTGCAATAAAAAATAGCATGGAGGCAGAATGTAATGAGTTTTTCCTGGATAGACCATGTGTCAAATGACATCCACTACAGAAAAATATAATAATCTTTCAGCCACCCAACACATTATATGACCAAAACATGGGTGAAATGTACAAACACATTGTAACCTTTATTTTTTTCTCTTCACATTAGTGTTTTTCAAATTCCCTTCTTTTTCTCTTGCAGAAAGTAAAGATAGCTCAAAAGAAATTGTAACCCCAAATGTTTGGAACATAGAAAACCCCAGAAAACAACCATGAGATTTTTCATATGTTTGGGGAAATATTTATAGGCAATTGAAAAGCCTGAACACACAAACCAAGCAAAATTATAGTTTCTTTCCTTGACTCACATTGCCCTCTCATTCACTACTAGCTTAATAAAGCTGTTATGTGTGATATATAACACTACAATATGTTACTGTTGCATGCATATGGGCTTCTTGTAGAGTGATATTGCTTCATTACTTCTTCACAGTTCTAGAGGTTTTAAAGAGATTGAATCCTTATGATTCACTCATCTAAGAACTTCTCCAAATCTTTCAGTTGAAATCTCCTAAACTAATGTTGCAGAGAAAGAGCAAGTAGTGTTTTGTTAAAGTACTTGAAAACTACTCTTTACTCGTCTTTTTACATAGAATCTATTGGATTTTGCTTTTAAGAGCAATAACTGGCAAACCTTGAGAAGAATACAACCTTAAGCTTGGTAAGAAAACAGTGTATTGAATGTAAGTGTTCAGAAGAAAAATAAAACTTACTTTTTTCTTATCCTGACAAGTCTTTCAATTCACAGACACTTGCAAGAACTTTTCTAAAGGCCAAGTGTATTTTACATTATTTTTAATTTTTCTAAGATGTTAAGGCTTTAACTGCATCATAGCCTGAGAAAATCAAGCTTGCTCTATTTCAATTGATTTATTTAGGAAGAACTGAAATGTTTTGCTTTACAAATATTTACTGTTATTCAGCTAGAGAAATAGTTAAAAACATTTCCCTTGGCTCAGGTTCCATTGACTATACAGTACTATAAGGCAGTTCCCACCACACTACTGACAGCTCACTTGTTACTCTAAGTGGCTGACTGATTAACTCATGCTAACAGTACATTGCACTCACTGTTCTTAAAATGGAAACAGATTCAACTTCAGTTAGGAATTGAGGGAGACCTAAATTGTGGTATGTGTGTTCACACACACAGAAATTCTATCTGTCCTCAGTATGATTTTATCAGTGAACTCTGGAGCTTAAGTGAGAATAAAACTGCTACATTTTTTGTCAAGAATGATGTGCTACTGCTCACATTGGAACTCATCTCCTTTCCCTCCTGGGTCTGCAAATTCATGCTGCACTATGCTCTGCATAGCTAACTACTTTATTCTCAAAAGGGAAAAAAAGTGTCCACCAAGGAGTGACTGGAATGGGGGTAGTGCTAATTACTTATGCTGTAAAGTTGTTTGCTGGTTATCATCTATGATGTACTTTATCTTCATTTAAAAAGAAGATTCTTTTATATTGTCCAGTGTGGTGTTGATCAAGAGATCATATGGATAACTAAGACATGAGATGAACATATTTCATAATATCCTTTCAAAGAAACCCCAAACAAAACAACCTCTGCTGTGTAACACTCATTTCAACTTGAATATACTATACTAAATTTCCAGTATATTATTCTCTGTGATAAAAATGACAACCAACCTATGGCTCAGAGAAATAACTGACTGGGTAACATTCATATTGTGGTTGTTTCCACTTAATGATACCAAACTGCTGTTAGTGAGACATTCTATAGACAGTAATACAGTATTAAATGTATTTATAAAGAATTGTTAAATATCTCTGTCTCTAAATAATTTTTCTAATGCTTCTGGAAACCTTTTGATAACTATTCCTATTTCCCATTAAATTTCCAGTTCTCGTTCTTTTTCTGATGGATTCATTTTTTTCTACACTGATCTATGCTGTTTATAATCCTGTTTATAGATCTTAACTGTTTATAATACTTTCCAGACAGCTTCATCCAGAAAACTTAGTGAATATTGCCATTAAGATGTGCACACATAAATCCTTTAAGTAGAAGACATGCTTAATAAAATTTCCATTCTTAGTTCAAAAAGAGGAAAGAATTCACATACAGTTACAAAAACATTGAGTGAAATCTGTTTACAAGAAGTACAGGTACCCAAAAAAGCAAGTAGCATATTGTCAATGCTTGAAAATGAAAAGGAAGTGGGGAGAATGATGAAACAGAAAATCTCACATTGAAGCTACAGTTTTGAAGACCTGTGGACTTGTGCAAAACAAAGGTGGGTTTTTTTCTGGGAGGTATTAGTGAAAGTACAGAAGGAGCAAATATTGCTATACAGTAACATGGCATTTTCTCTGAGTACACAAAATAGTAGGACACTATAATCTACAGGAGATGGGCAAGTGCATATATATTATTATTAGAGAATAATGTTGATTTTTCCTTTTTTTCATTGCTGTTCCTTCAAATTAGTGATCTAGTCTCTATCTGCCTTCACTGATTAGTTTTTTTTTTTATTCTTGTTCTAACTTAAAATAACATGTTCACATCAAAAGTATGTTTCTTGAGTGTTACATTTGTTGAGATATACGATATAGGAGTTTCCATCATGAAACTTAGCAAAGCTGAGGCATAAAAGTCATATATAGATATCCAACAATTTGTCATGTGTCCCAGGAAAACTATCTCTGTCTTACAGTGGTATGAATACAGTAGGAAAAACAAAATCATTATTCACTGGCTGTTGTTACTATTTCTATACCTGTCCCTTAGTACATAGATGAGTGCTGCCATTGTCATACACAGAGAAGATCCAATTATATTTAATTTCCATCCTAGTACTTGTCAAATTGTACCTTGTCAACTTTAGATAAAAGTTTCCAATTTATAAACATTCAAAACATCAGTAGTATTCAATAAAAATTTATGTGCCAGCCTAAATCAACTCTGCTTCTACCACAGTGATTCAGTACACATACTATAAGCATTTCTGTAGGCAAGTCACTGGCCCATGTTCTCCCAAAATAATCAGCAGATGTGTTCTTTTTTGGTATTTTAATGAGTGCATCATTCCCATATTTGAAAGTTACTAGCAATAAGTAATTTTGAAAACTACAAACATTATTCTCTTTCTGTGCAAGTGAAGCATTGCTATTAACGATATATGTCTATTTATACATGCTACTATTTGTGCTCATGGTGAATTCAGGCTTTGAAAACAACTCCTAAACATCCATAGTGTCAATGTAAAAGCAGCATGCAATAAGTGAGGCTAAACTGGTCTGAAATATTTCCACTTGTAATGCAAGGCTAAACATTTAAGACCGTGCTCTGGCAGTACTAAAACATGGTAACTATTATGGGAAGTTATCTGTGAAACTGTATTAACTGCTAAAAACAATACCACATGTAGGTCTTCAAGTAGTTCAAGAAGAAAAGTACCCATATTTGCTGCATTAAGTTTTTACTTTTGCAAATTGATTCTTATGAATTAATACTAGAGAGGTTTATTGTTGACTGAAAACATTTGGGAGATTAATAGAATTACCTAATTCAAATAAGAAATAAGTGATTTGTCTTTTCACTCAGGAGAAATGTCAGCTATAGTTGAATCTTTGTTGCATTGGAAATATTGTACAGTCAATATTGTTAATATTATGTCCTCACTCTACACCAGCAACCTTTTCCTAATGTATCTCTAATAGACAGATAACATTGCACTCATGAAAGTGCAAATCACCACATCTTATTGTTCAGGAAGTTACACAAACACTAGCATAGTTTTGCTAATAACAGTGCATGTCTGCCCCACTGTTGCTGTCTTGCTGATGATTGTTTCCATGCACTATCTGCTAGATACTGTAGCATGGGCCTGATCTGAAACTTTCATGTTACAGCAGAGAGCATTCATCATTCAATGGCAAAAAGTGTCAAGTAATTTGCTTGTTCAAAATCAAGTACCTCAGACTTGATCGGTGCAGTGCAACATCAAAGCCATACTCAGATGGTTGGTGATAGATCATCTATAATAAAGCACAGAAAAAGTTTCTAACACAAGGAGGGCAATGGCTTTATCAGCAGGCAAAATTGCTTCAGAAATTTCCTGGAAGATGCCAGGTTTCTTAGTTAGAAGGTTGATTTCAGGAAAATTCTGGAAATGTCCACAGGAGCATCCTTTCAGAAAGAGGACAATAGAAGTCTTTTCTTCTTTACAAGGGAATGATGAGCCTTCACAAGAACTTCAGCTAGAGCAAAACAGTTTCTCATCCTACTTCATCTTTAACAACTCTGCATATAGAATCACAGAATTACAAAATAAGCTTGGTTGGAAAGGACCTCCTAGATCACTGAGTCCAACCATCCCCACACCAACAAAACACCTAAAGACCTGAGAGATCAAAAAACACAAACTAACCCCCTCCATGCCTGTCATTATAGCAAGTTGTAAAGCACCATGTCTACATGTTTGCTAAATACCTACAGGGATGGTTACTCAACAACATCTCTAGGAAGGCCATCCCAGTGCCTCACCACTCTTTCTATAAAGAATTTCTTCCTAATATCTAATCGAAACCTCTCCTGTCTCAACTTCACACCACTGCCTCAGGAACTTCACTGTGCCAAATACTCAATCAGAAATACAGGATATGCAGAGAAACAGTAAATAAAATATGCATTGCAGATCACAAAGCTCTAGTGATATATGCACATGTTACTACATCGGATGCTTGTGAAAGTTTATGGGTTGCTGAAGCAAAAAACTCAAAAAGCAAAGAAGCATTTCCACTAGCTGTACAAATTCTTTACACTGCTGGTACAAGAATATTGTTTTCTAGTTACAATGCATGCCTCTTTCATAGTTGGGAATATATCTAGGTAGTTAAATATGTTCTTAATATAAACAACAGTCAAAAATATTTGTCATATTGTTCTTCTATCTGATTGTAGGAACTGTTGTGCTTCACCAGAAATTGTGTGTTTCACTGCAAATAATTTTTCTTAATTATGTATTGCAATTTAAAATTTTTCAATCTTAGAAATAGCAGTGTTTATAGAAGTTGAATATTCTGGGGGGAGAAGAAAATTGTCTCCATTTTACAAAAACAGTCATCTAGTGCAGCCAGGGACTAGCAGGTAGGAAAGACATATCCAGTTAAATCTGGTTGCCCAGATCCCAGTCCAGCCTGTCCTTGAAGGTTTCCAGGGATAGGGTTTATGCCACCTCTCTGGACATCCTGTGAAGTGATTCAAGAGATTCACTGCAAAATTATTCCAACTAATATAAGTCTGTAAATTTTCAGTGTAAATTTCCTCTCTTTTAGTTTAAAACCTTACTCCTTGTCTTGTCACAATAAGCCTTCCAAAAAACATTGTTGCCATCTTTCTTTGAGTACTGAAAGCCCCCTTTAGTTATTGAAAGGATTCAATGAGGTCTCCCCAGAGCCTTTTCTTCAGGTGGAATAATTCCAGCTCTCTCAGCACCTCTCATGAGAGAAGTTCCATCCATATGATTCTTTTTGTCACCCCACTCTGGACTCAATACAAGTCAGTGCACAGTATCCTGTGCTGAAGACTCTAGAACTGGATTCAGTACGCCAGATGAAGTCTCACTAGAGCAGAATAGAGGATGAGAATCATCTCCCTCTATCTGCTAGCCACAGTTCAGTTGATTCTTTTAAGTTGCCTGGGCTAAGATCAATTATGTAGACAAATTGTCTACATAAATTGTCTACATTTTTTAAAGGAGAATGAATTAAAGAAATAAAGCCTCTAAGTTCCTGCTCCAATATTGCTATTCCTCTAGGATAATAATTCCTGGATTAGTGCCACATCTGCCTTGTGCAGTTTAATTTACTGATGAACTTACCTTTCTCTCAGGGAAACATATTTATTCACATAGTATGACATGTCACAATATTACAATGATTATTCAATTGCTTTATCTGTGGTCATAATACCATCTGGTATACAGCTAGCTTTCTTTTTGCATGTGTACTATTTAGAACATCTATATTCTAATTACTGTGCAGATGAGATTTTTGTTTTTATGAAGACACCATATTGGCTGCATCTTTCATGGATTGCTTAATTTTTAGAAAATATGATGTAAAATAATATAAAACAGAAACAAAACCTTGACATCTTACATTGGGTTTACCTGTCACATTTTCCTATGTATTTTTCCTCAGGAATTATAAGAAGAAATCCAACTGTATTTACAACTACCTTGCCATTGATTTTTCTTCAAAGTGGATCTGATTATAAAGTAATACTTCCAGTTTAAACTAGTTTGGAAGCTATATAAAAGAAATTTGCATACTAAACTGAATTCACTTCTCCACAATTCTCCATTTACATACTCCACAAGTATCTAAATCCTTCTTACAAAACAGCATTGTGTGACCATGAAGTATCACAACACACTGTCAACTGGCAAATTGGTGTAATTTTGGATCAAGGACTAAGAGAAAGTTAAATATCAATATCATCTTAGTGTTGTAAATGTTTTAGTATTTAAAATTAACCCAGCTCGTGTCTCGTACATAATTATAAACTCATTGCACCTTGACACAACTCAACCAGGGACTGGTGTTTTGCACCAGGGAATGGAGACAAACAGGATAAAGAGAGATGGAGCTGGGGTTCTTCTGGGTCTCAAAAGGCCTGACAAATGCTATAAGAAAAAAAGCCCTGTTTTAATAAAGTAGAGTAAAAAGAGGAATATAGATGGTGAGTACATCTTAAGAGCCATTAGACACCGGGAACCCCACTTTTGGGTAGTGTTACTCAGAACATGGGGTGGATTTTCTCATGTCAAACTGCACATATTCCATCTGTGCTTACTTCCTTCTCCCATACTATGGTGCCCTTTATTCTGTGTAACAAGACGAATTACCGATGTTCTCCTGACAAACTGGAATTTCACCTTGCTCACAATATCCACCAGTGTGAAGCAGAGACCAGCATGAGACACTCCAAAAGATTCATTTACAGTAATTAGTCATGCTGTAGTAGTTAGTATCTAGTAGTTAGAATAACTTTTCAAGACCTAAGTACAAGACTCAAAGGAGTCAATAGGGTCCATTCAAGATTACTCCTAAGATAAAGTATCTTCTGCAAGCTTCCAATACAATTAGGCTGCACATTATCACTCTGTGTTTCAGATTTTCTCCAAGAACAAAACATCTATCCTAACAGTCCAACATTAGATCAAGCATACGGTCCAAAAAAGCTAGACTTCATGCTTGAGACCAAGAAAAGTTTTTTAAAAAATCAGTTTCAGATCTGAAAGTTTATTGGACTTTCTCTTCTGCAAGAATGAACAGTAGGCTGTGTTAAATTACAAGTCTCTCATTCTTAGCCCAACCTTAAATAACTTTAGGATGCCTTAGTTGGGACAATGACCTTTGGGTTGAAAAGTGGGGCTTGTGATTAACAACTGATAGGAAGTGAACAAAAATGTCAGTCAATAATAGGTCTGTGGTATATGATCCATGAGTTCCACATTCTAAACTCAATTTACCTTCCTGAAACTTCCAGTATAAGAATAGGAAGTAATACCTGCTTTTGGTCATGTGTATTATATTTTGAAAGTATACGTAAATACATGATTAAAGCCCTGTCTCTACTCTTGTCTATACAGTGCATTACTGCATGTCACCTATTCTGCTTCTCTTCTGTTAGCACACAGTAACTAACAATAAAGAGAAGAAAGCAAGGGACATTCCTTAAAGAAAAGAATAATTTAAGCCACATTTACAATCACTTTCATTGTAATCAACAGTTTTATCTAAAAGATAATTTGCACTTTGAGGTAATCTGACCTTTAAGATTATAACCATGAGTATGTTTGAAATATATATCAGATTTATTAGAATCTCTTACTTATTCTGTTTTTCAACTTTGTACAAGATTTTCCTTTTTGTTTGCAACATGCGTTTTGTTCCCTTTCCTTTGAAATTTAGAAAGACCTTAGATGAAACCATAAGAATATATTGCATTAGGTAAAATCAAAGAGAACTCTCTTAAACTCAAATGCTGAAATACACTGTCAAATATGCTAGGGGATATTGCTTCCCCTGGTGTAATCTTGCTTGCTTTTAAATTGTCCCCTTCTGGCAAGAAATCAATAAAATACAGAATTCATTTAATTAGTGGGAATTTCAAACTAAGTATCTTATAATTTTAGATTTAAAATCACTACAAAGGTAGGAAACAGCCCATAGAAATTAATTCTGTGAAGAAATTATATATAAATTGCAAGGTGTTATTTACTTCTAAGTTAATTAGGTACAACATTCTCTAAATGTTTTCCTAGACAGAATTACACAAAATTATTTCTGAAATCCATAGCTTGCATACTTCTTGAGTAGAGAACATCTCTTAATTCTTTATAGAAAGAAGCCAGCTTAAGCAGGAAAAGCTATATCTATCATATAATTATAAAAGAATCTAAGGGCCATGTACAACTCCTAAAGAATGCGTAGACTGATGACTGTATTTTTATTTTATTTTCTTTAGGTAAAGAGAACCTTAGCTTATAACTCCTTTATGATTTAGGATTTAATTGAGTTAGTAACTCCCTAAATTCTAAATTATTTCCTTCCTACATCTTTTTAATTCCCAGTCATTATCTTCATCAATAACACACCCCTGTCATTCCTAGTACTGACAATAGAATAAATGCCTATTTATAGTGAACACTCACCTGTTCACAAATCAAATAAACAATATTTGAATAAGGTAGAAATATGTATGTAACCAGGTATTCCTTAAAAATTTGAAGTAACACTAAAGATATCTTTAAGTCATTAGTGATCATTTCCAATAACTTAGAGTGCAGGTGATGTATAACAGGCCAGCTTAATCTTAACTTTTAAAGGAAGAAAAAAAATATTATGAGTAAATTATAGACTTGTCAGCCCAATTTCAGTATCCAGGAAGATACTGTAGCAAATTAAACAATCCACGTACAAAGACCTGAAACAATAACAAAGTGACAAGAAACAAACTGTGTTAAGCCAATTGGTTTTCCGACTTTGACAGGCTAAGTGCATAAGAGGGTAGAAATCATAGCCTGTTTTACATTACATTCACAAAGAAATTAGGAAAACATCTTGAAGACAAAATTATTACATGCTGGTTGCATAGCGACAAAAAAAGACAAATAAAAAGAACGGGTTCAAAACACTAACCAAAACATCACGTGCAGGCAATCCTTTTGTACGTTTTGTCAGTTTGACATCTGACAGTCTTCTATAGGCATCTACTTTGGGTTCATACCTTGTCAATATTGTACAGCAAGACTTAGCTCCGAGTAGAGACCAAACATTTCAGTCGTACAGATTATGTTATTTGTGTGGCATAAATTTTTGAAAACAAATGAGCAAATCTCATTAAGTGACCAATTAAGTGTTCATCTTTTGTAAGATGCATGAGCTTGTTGTTTTACTTTTCTTTTTTCCCATGACACTTCAGCTTTTCTATCTTTTAGGCATCATACCTTAAAAATGTAGCCAAATGTGATGAACCATAGAGAAAGATGACTGAAACCAGAGATTTAAAAGATGATATATTAAAGTTTTTATTCTTGAATGCTGTACTATTACTGTCCTTGAGGACTGCAGAGGTAGGCTGAGGAGGGAAGAGGTGATTAATGATAGTATGTTCTAATGAGTAAAATATTTTTTATAGAGAATGTGAATAGTTTTTCTTCCAGATTCAGGGACATTTGGTCAAGGAGTAATGATCTTTGCCTTCAAGAGAACAAAGGTTGCTAGAAAGACGGTATTTCATATGAATGAGTGTAATAACTTGTTACCTGGAATTGATGAGGAATCGTTGCCAATAAACTACTTCTCAAAGTGGCTGAACTAACCTTTGAGGCTGTGAAAAAATTGGTGAGGCATAAATAGCAAATAAGTGACATGGTTTTTTTTTTTTTGCCCACCTCTTAGAAAAATTAAATTGAACTGGAAAAGCATATCTGAAGTAGACTTTAGTGCTGGAAAGAAATCAACAGAAACATTTTCACTTGCATCTCATCAGGACTACATACAACTAAGAAGAGCAACTGTCACAAGTTAAAAACCCCAACAACAAAATTAAGCAATTAATTTAGCTAAGGTGCTAATGGGCAGAGATAAAAAACAAGAAGGGTTTGAAAAAAAAACCAACACTTAGGAATTGCAGTGAAAAACAAGACTATCTTGGTTTGGAAAGAAAAGCAATAAGAAATTTAATTCACCGCACATAAACATGTCTAGGAAATGTGCAGCTTGATACAGCCTTTGGAATATTGCAAGTTACTGATTTTTCATATGGATAACTCTGTCATGACAACAATCACAATTTTATAGTATTTTAATTTACATTTAACATTTTATCCTTTTTTTCCCTAATAATGATAAAAATGTCAATGGCTACTTTTTAATCCTTAAGCTTTACCACTTTCATAGACATACTTGCCTTATTTCTGAGTTGCTGTCTTAAATGATTACTTAATTTCCCCCTTAAAAAATTAGTTGTCTGACTTTCTATCCATTTTATTTTTACATTCATTTTGCTAATTCAAGAAACTGTTATAAACCTGCAGGTACATTACTATAACTGGAAATTATTATTTTGAGGTCTAACAAAGGAATATATACAAGAGTTGGCAAGCATTATGTTCTGTGAATGCTAGAATTCTTAGTAAGGATGATAGTTATTCACCACCAGCTGTTTGTAGGAGAACAATGATTGTGGACCAATTGACCAGGGATTATTGCTTCCTTCCTACTTAAGGTGAAGTGTTTACATATTCTATGAATATCGCTGATGAGGAGTCCTGTGGGTAAAGGCTGGAACCATGCTGCAATCAGATTGTTTGTGAAGGTTTTTCTTCCAAATACTTGTGATTCTGTCTTTTAATCCTGATCTACGTATTGTACTTCTCTAGATCATTGATAAATAGGCATCACATTATAATTGTTTATATATTTACCAGAAGAAAGAAACATTAATCTAAACTAATCTAATCTCTCTCTGTCTCTTAATCTAGCTAGCTAGCTAGCTATATCAGACAAATCCAAAGGAAATAGTTATCAAATTAAAATTGGTTCTTAAGAACCTTCCTCTTGGAAAAGACGGAACAATCTCCTGATAGGAACAGTACTATGTCTTCTAAACAGTGGTTATGGTGAAATCTATCCTTCTCCTTCACATAATCACCCAGTGACCTAAGTGTGGTCCATCCACAGAAAATAAAGAAAACCGTCCCTATCTACTTGCATCTAACAATAGGAACTCAAATTCTGACACTATTTTTTTAATGAACTCTTTGGTTGTATTCACAGAGAAGTTATGAGATTATTATTAAAGAGGTGTGCACCACACTAAGCAAAAGATTGTGGATACCATTCCTTATGAATAAGGTGACCCCAAAGGAAATATTGGCCTCTTTGAAGGGAGTTTTGATGTTTTATAAAATGACGTACATTATAAAATATTGATGTTATTTTAACTTTGTCATACTTCCCATTAGTGACTTCTTAAAAAAAGTCACTTCAACTTTCTAAATATCCCATTGTTATGCCATAAAATAAGGATAACACTTGCTTCTCTTTGTGAGGTATTTTTAAAATTATAAAAGTCATCATGAAACTGCATTCTCAAGACTACAAATTTTACTTCTGCATGTCAAATATATATAACCCAATTTCCAAAACAGTTTTCTCCAATATTTGTTCCATAATAATGGTAAAGTAAGAAATAAATCATATAATTGTACTGATGTTTTATAATTCTGCATTCGTTTGTAGTAGTTAATGCTCAGCCATTCATCCTAGTGGTGAAACAGATATGTAAAAGTTCTATTAAGATAAGATCAGAATCTGGATAACACAAATGATTGATCTTAAAGTTTCATTCATTGCTATCAAGGAGTGGTATTTTTATGGTACATTCTACCATTAACATTTGGCAGCTGTCAGAATGATAACACTGAGCGTCAAAGAATTCCCATAGACAACATTCTTAGCAGATGTAAATTAGCAGAGCTAAAATGCATTAGAGCCACAAGAAATTATATCACCTAAGAATCTGCTCTCAGATATCTGTTTTCCCTACTGAAATATCTTCCAAATCAGCAGTGTGTACTGCTATTGCTTTAATACAATGCTGTATTGAGTCCTAAAAGTCATATGCCAAGCCTTTGAATCAATGTAAAACCCAGCAGACAAGAATTAATGACATTATTTTGATGGGTCTGCAAACTGTCTGTAATATTTAGCATCCATTATGTGTCAAAATTTTTCACAGAGTCTTCTATTTGCTCTGTGGCCTATTTTGGTTTTAAAAGAGCACATGTTTTGAGAGCTAGAGAGTGATTTATTTTTTTTTAATTATCATTAATCCTCTCTTCTTTCATGATTTGTTCTTCTAATTTTGAAAATATGGTAGTTTTATTTTGAATAGGTAGTTTAGGGTCATTTTATTAATGAGCTGGTCACAGTTCCTGAAGAACAGATTTTGCATGCTGAGCAGTCATTGCAGTTTCACAGCATGTCCGTGCACAGTGTGTAGGGATCAATAAAAATCTAGAGGGGTGGCACAGAGGGTGTGTTCCCTGAGAGTGCAGCAAACCTAGAATTGTGATCTCTAGATTCTGGTAGTTCCACTACCAAATGGTCTTCATTTGACCACAAATAGATTTTTACTTTATCACTGCTGAATGAAAACATATAAACAAACTATAATATTGTATGTTATTTCCAGATGGGAAATAACATCAGGTGAGTAAGAACAATGTCACATGTGTGACTGGGATTTTATATAGTAGAACGTTTGGGGAAATTGGATACCAAGATGGGTGACTGTGATGCTTTGAAGGTGGAGAGAGAGACTCAGAGCAATAATATTCACTCCATAATACATTTTAAAGAAAACCAGGAGTGATGTGTTTTTTACTGAATATGAACCATCTGATTTTTATGTGTTTTGATAATTCTTAACAAAAACATGAGATAGCAGCCTAGCTAGAAATTCCTTCAGAATTGTTATGATGTTCCCATACTCAAGTACAGTGGGAAGATTTCATCTTTGCAGCATTTGTTAAATATCTTTCTTATTCTGTAAAGTGAAGGTTGTATGTTAAATATATAATACATAGTAATATGTCTTGAATATATAAAATAGAGCAAAAGGTAATAAATTCATTCTTTAAGTCTAGAACTTCACAACTAGTACAAAGCATACCCAAGGCAATAAGCACCTCTATTTCTGTGGACATCTACATAAGGAAGGGTTGGTGGGGTTATGAATGAAAAGATTTTTTTTAGTATTCAAGAAACTGCATCAAGTTCCAAGAAAAAAAATGCCATTTTTTAGAGTTTTTTTAACAAACAGCAGACACAATCTAGAAACGCTCAGATGTTTCAGCAAACAAATTGCAGGGCAGAAACCTATCACTTGTGCAGACAAAGTGACAAAGTTTCTTTTTTTATAGTTGCCTTTTTTATGTTTCATGAGCCATCTGTGCCTGTATACATAGTCCAAGTACCTCTGAGCCTAAATGCTAATTCAGTGAGATAAAACAAATTGCATAAAGTTACTTCAAGAAAGATAACCTTGTGCACATAAGACACAAGTGCTAAGGGATAAAAAGGATAAGTCTTTCACCCAGTTTCCTTCGCCTTTTCACCCTGTGTCCTTCATTAGCTTCTCTGTCAAGGCTCCTATAGGGAACTTCACAGAAGCATTGACTGGTTGAAGTTGGGAGATACCTCTGAGGGTAATCTTACCCAACCCCTACTAAGACAAGGCTGACTACCCAAGGACAGATGGCTTTTGACTATCTCCAAGGTATGAAGACTCCTTGTTTTGGCAATGTGTGTCAGTGCTTTGTTACCTTCAAGAAAGTGATTCCCAGTGTTCAGACCTATACACTTGTGGGCACAGACCTATGATGACCATACCACTCCACCTCCCCAGCACCCCCGCCCTCCTCCACTCTTTCAAGCTGGCACAGGAGGAGTTTCCTGCACCTAGTTGATAGACTGAAGCAGCTATGCTTCTGCTTGGAGAAGAAACACTTGAGTCACCTCTTACCCAAAAAGAGGGTGCCTGAGGGGATAGTCTTGTCTCTAGCATTTTGCCTGGCTAGCCTTTTCAACCTTTCCCAGCACTTGATACAGGAGCTGGCTGCACATGCTCAAGCACTGCAGGAGTTTGAATAGCTGCAACACTGCCCACAAGACTGTTGACTTCCAGAATTTGATAGAGGTCTTCATCATCTGCAGTGTTTGTAGGGCTTACATGTGACCACAAATGATGACCTCATACACTACAGAAAAAGCACAAACACATGCAAAATGAGTCTCAAATACTAACCAACACAGAGTAGAAGTTATGAGAGTAGGAAGTGCATTCCATCGCAGATCACCAAGAAAAAATGGATGTCATGAGGAGCATTTTGCTATAACCAGCACACTGAACACCTTTTCTCTGTTAGATGTACTTAATGTAATGCCCTAGTTTTCCCACCCTAATTAACATTGGCTTTGTGTAATTAAACTTTTGTATTCTATAGACATGAAATCATAATTAAAAACATTGTCACCAAATTGTAGATTTTAGCTTTATTCATGAAGCCTACAGCTTTTGGAGTCTTTCATATGAACAGATTTCAGATAGAGAATGCCACAGAAGGTGAAATAATAGAAAACTACTTTGGTGTGGCAGATATAGCTGTAAAACAAAGCTCACCAGTGCACAAACCATCAGCTAAACGCTATAAACCACACACTACAGCTCTTCTGTTGATATTTTGAAAATAATTATGATTGTGAGCTGTCAGAAAGATTCACTGCACCAATTATGTTCATCACCAACTGACAACCTACCTAGGCAAGCCCGTTTAAAATCTGAGTCTCCTCCAACACTAATGAGCATTAAAGGACGAAATATATAGCTCTCATGAGTCGGAGGCACTGCATCATAGCTTACCATTGCCATAAACAGTAAATCTTTATATGTGCTTATTGGCAATGATGTTCCACAAATGTCAGCATAGACTCCTGTTTTCTAACTTCAGCAACAATGCTCCTCTTCTTCACGTTTATAATCTGCAACCAAAAATTAACTGTATCAACATAAATTATTTATACAGAGAATGACACCTGTTCTTGGGGTGCAGGGTGCTGTGAAAAGGGTTTCATATAATTTTCAAGAATTCAGAGCCTTCCTGAAGATTTCTAGGTGTCTCTCTGAAGACTATACTACTGCTTGTTTCCAGTGAAAGATTTTTTACTTGTTTGCTTGTTTGAAGCAGTGCTGGCTATGGAACATTGCCAGTCTCTGTCATATTTTATGCTGCAGCGTAGCTGTTTGTCACAATGTCATATACACCACAGGTTCTTACTGAGGTGTCATGCCCTCAAAACCTATTCTTGCTGCCAAGAATGAGACACAATAAAACAGGAGTATGTACTACTAAAGAATGAAATAGTTTTGTTTGTCAGGAGTATTGAGAGCACTAACTTCACTCAGAGGAGCACTCCCAGATTATTTTAGCACAGTTGTCACATGCACAGATAAAGTCAGTGAAACATAGTTTTCAGGATCATTATTTGTATAGTATTTTAAAACAATTTGTCTTGAGCAAATGCTTTCATAAGTACGCAATACTTGGAACTACTGGGTGCATCTACAGGCTACTCCAAAACTAAAGTCCTAGATGAATGGAGCAATTAACTGTGTAGTACCATATGTGGAATACCATTTCATTAAAATAAAACAAAACCACTAACAGTACATCACTAGGTAGACATTTCTAATATCATACCAGAGAAAGAATTGAAAAAATGTTTAAAAGGTGAGAAACATTTCAGACCACTTCACTAAAAGACTGAACTTATTACATGGTCAGGTACAAAAACACCTAGTGAAGGATGCTTAAGCTGTATACTCAGGAATGTGTCATATTAAGGAGGTTCTGTCAGTGCCCTTTAGTACAGTTCAGTGGGCATCTCCTCTGTCCAAAAGGGGGACAGCTGGAACACAAGCAGGAAAGCCTTAAGTTTGAAAGCCTTGAAGTTGTGTAAAAACCTAGCATATAACAGAACACACTCATATGCCTCTTGGACTATGTTGAATTTATAAATATATAACCCTTATATATAAATATATAGCCTGTTATATATATTGATCTGTGGGCATGGTCCATCCCACATGCAACATTTTACCCTAATGTCAAATTATTTTGACCCTCATTACCTGCACACAGCACTGAAGTAGAATTTGAATGATAAATGTAACCAATGAATGTGAAAAATACCAGGGAAGTGCTTCTGCCTCCAGAATTGGATGTTTGGATATGTTCTTGTCAGAACCTTCCTTACAAAATCACTCTTTTGATAGTTGTTTAAAGGAGAGATAAGAGAAAGAAATAGCAGTAGCTACTAGAAAGTAGAAGAGGGGAACTCAGGTCTCCAACACAAGAATTCCATAAGGATAAAAAAGTGATAAAGCCTTTGGCATGTCCACAAAACTGCAAGCTTCCTATCACCTTGGACCCATCATCTGCACAATCTGGTGTTGAATAGATAACAGTACAGCCCTAATCTTGTCGACAATAAAACAACAACTTTCAAGAAGCAACAGCTGTATCTCTCTGGCTAATAAAACTTGGTAACCAAGAGGTGAATTCTATTATTCCTTCTAATAGCCCATCCAGCAGCCAGGTTTTCTTTGCCTAGCCATAAATCACAGTCACAGATCTCTGCCACAATGTCTGGAATGGATTTGCCAATGCCCAGTTTCTGTGATACAAATCTGTAGGAAATACGACAAGTTTGGCAAGAGTCTTCCAGTGGGAACTTTGAGCAGTTACTGCAGTTAATAGTTACTGCAAAAGAGATGACAAACATGTCTGTTGGTTAGTTCGATACAGTAGCTTGGTCATATACCTATATCTGAAATGCATTCAAGAGGCAATGAAAATAAATTGCATGGAGCTTAAAAAAAGTATTTCCTTTCATAGGTTTAACATTTTCTGAGCTTAATTTAATTAAATGCCTTCTTGCACTTCAACTGCTAAAAATGCCTACATTTTCTGCTGCTGAGTCCATTCATTCAAGTGGATCAGAAGAAAAGAAAGTCCAAATTTTGCTTCCAGGCAGGTTCAAGTCCAGTGCAGCTCAGTATTCATCTTGCTCAAAAAATAAATGTCATATATTTCCACCAAAAAAATATGTGGATAACATTTTTCGTAAGTTATTAGACCATTGAAATTATACAGTCTGCCTCCTCATAACCTACCTTTTCACAGATAAAGTGATGCTTGTAATAAGTTTTAGCTACTATTTTCCCTGCTGAAATCTGTTCATTAAGACTTTCAGACACATACAATAATCCTACTTATTCTGTTTCTGGAGGACTATACATATGCATGAGTGATCTCTGCAGCTGGAATATTAACACTGCTGAGGGTAATATTCTATATATGGAACAGTAGCCATATGTCCACATATACCTTGTCCTTTTTACATAAATACAATAAAAATCTACATTATGGAGTATGCAATGTTTAAGAAAAGATAGCTTGGAAGTGGAGAGTTCACTGGACAACAAATTTTCTTTAAGCCTAGAACAAAAAAGAAGTAGAAATAATTGTCCTGATGCTTTCTAAAAATAAAACAGAGATATCGAAACTCCTTGGCTATCGGACACCTTTTTTTTTTTTTTCTCTGCAGTAATAAGTACATCTACTGTTGCTTCTATTTCAATAATTTCCTCTAAAAACTCCACTCTTCAATACAAGATTTTAAGTACCTTTTAAGATCATTGCAGTTATTCAATCTTCCTTACTGCATAGTACGCAGAAATGTATGTTCCCTTTGGAACGCTTTAGAAGACTTTAGGATTATAGGATACACAATTCTTATGCAGTCCATCAGGAAAAGCAGGCACCTCAGACAGGGAGGTATGAAGCATCTACTATGTCTACAGCAACTAAATCTTGTCTTGGCTTCTTATATAGCAAAGCACTCACAAAACAAGATGAAGATCATAGTCTAATACCCAGTTGCTCTAGGGATACTAATCCCTATCATTACCTCCCATCAACAGTCTCTTAAGCAGCTGGTGATTCCAAAGTGCCAGATGCTCCCAGTCTGTTCCGAGTTTGCTTCCACCTGGACATAGGGATTCAGTCAGAAAAAGAAACTCCAAAATTTATTATTACAGATCTTCCATTTCCACTCTGATAACTACAGACTGGAACCCAGTTCTCTCCCTTTCCAACACAACTTTTTGAGGAGTCCATGAATTGTTCCAGTTCAATTGTCATTCTTCCTTTCTGTTAGAGAGACAATGCCTATTATGGTTTGACAACACTAAGGAATTAAAATAATACTCTCTACAGGAATGTGTCTCCTCAGTCTTTCACAAGAAGCAAAGTCTTCATTTCCCCAATCACACAATTCACATGAACTGCTCAGTACACTAGCCTGACTAGATAAGTACTGTTATAACAGTCAACAGCAACTAACTGTTTTGGGGGCAGGGTGGATTTCTTTTACTAATATTTGAATTTCAGCAAGTAATTTGTGTCATAAGAAATTAATAAGACAAGGGAACTCTGTTACATCCGACATAGGTCTTTACGGCAACTTAACCAAATGAAAGCATTTTAATGTAAAAGGAAAATATTCAGGCTTATAATGGCTTTTTATATAGAAAAACCCCAAGGCTATCCACGCTTAATATAAGTAAAACAAAAGTCAAAAGCCTCCAGACCTTGAGATACTTTTTTTTTCTGCTACACTTTTGTGCAGAATGTTTTCAACTAGCTGTAATAAAATTTCAGTTATACATTTCACCTGCATATCCTACTCTTTGATAGAGGTAGTATCGTTTTCTTATTACACAGAAGCAATAAAAATCTTCATGCTAACCCACATTTAGGTCATGATAAATGAAAAACACTTTTGGACAAAAAATATCCAAGAGAAGGAGTAAACAAAGCAGTTAAATTCTATGTCCTGTTCCCTAGAGTTTCTTGGAATGATTTGCTTAAAATAAAAAGAGGGGAAAGAAAAACAACCAAAACCAGTTTAACTTCTAAATTCAATATCTCTCAGCTGTAAAATAAATAAATAAGTAAACCCTGACCAATATCACCCTCAGCTGTGCCCAAAAAACTTTAATTGATTCTCATAGGTATTGCAAGGTAAAGCAGAGAGCAAATTGAACCTAAAACATAAAGCTAGGATTATCTATATTGAACTTAAGGTACAAAATACTTTGGATTTTAAGAAAGAGATCTTACTACCTCCTTATTATGTTTCTCATACATGTAAATATACGAAAAACCGCTTCAGAAACACCAGAAATGTATTTACATGATGACAAATTTTTCACTGTACTATCTGAATTAATTCAATACACTACAATTGTTATACTGAAGTATTCTCTGTGGCAATCACACAGTTTAACATCTGAAGCAATCTGATGCAAATATCGACAACAGTTTCTTGTTAGAATATGCCACTTGCGAAACCAGAATAGTTCCCAACCTCAAGTGCTTTTAGAAGGTGGCTTAATTACTTCAAATATTTTTATTTCTAATTGGTACTTTCATGGAATAGCTATGGTACATAATTGATTGAACATTAGTTCCATTTTACATTTAGTCTGATGAGTTATTGATTGCCCTCTGCTTTCAGGACACTTAGGACTTTCCTGGTGAAGCACATAAAAGAATAAATAGTTCAGCCCTGCTGCATCAGTAACTTGTTCTAGCAGGGCTGTTTCAGGCTTCCATATAAAAGATTCCTATCATTGCAGCCCATTGATCTAACAGTGTGTGATGCATTTCAATGTCATAAACAGCTCCTCTGTCTTTCCAATCTTTGAAAGAAGAAAGCTCAAAAGTCAAAGAATTTACCCCCTTCCCCTTTTGGGGCATTTAGAGATAGAAACTTACTACCCTTTTGGCTACAGTTAGTCATCTCAGGGAAGTAGACAAATCAAACCTGAGTTTTTCAAGAGCATGAGAATTTTCCATAGGACCACATGGTAGCCTTTAAATGTTACAGAGCTATTGTGCTTCAGCAAAATGGACAGATTAAAGATTTTGAAAGCACATTTCATTTCAATAATTGGTTTTGCTTGCCATCATTTTAGTTTTGTCAAATGAAGGGCAGCACAATTTGTATGATCCACTAAAAAATAAGGTGTTGGTTAAGTAACTAAAAGAAGCCTCTCTGAAATGTTTCTGTTCTGAGTGTACTTCAGCAAGCAGAACAGATGTTTGTTATATAATCAGGGAATGCTTTGCCATCAGTATGAACAGATCATGAAATCAAATTGCTCCATAATACTTACCATTATTTTGCAGACACTTGCTGTGAAGAACTGAGGGAAAGCCTTTTTCTCCAGCCTTAGGTACTCTTTGATTACCTGGTAGGAGGAAAATTGCTGCCCGTTAGCAGCAAGCCAGAAAAGCCAGAGCCTGTTTCATCTGCCAGTCTATTACAGAGGACTTGCACGAGAAGGAAGATTGTGCTTGAGGTGTGGCAAAACTCCTTTACATTGTGCTCATCCTTCACTAATACGAAGTAAGAAAAGGCTATAATCAGTAGAGATCTCAGGCATAGATCCAGTATTTTTTTGGAACAGGTTTGAGCAGATTCTTCTTTTGTTCTGGTATTAGCAATGAACTAGATGTTCACACTGAGGTTCATAAAGAGGCATGATGTCCTACAGTAGACATCACACAAAGAGTTTTGACAGTCAGGCCTATCCTGTGAGCACCTTGAGGAAGGGAGGCCATACCTATAACACTAAACTGAAGATAGCCACTGCAGGGACCTCAACATCTGCAACCAATCTCCTGTAATGTAAAGTTATTGGTACTTTTAGGCCCAGGCCAATGAACACTCTCCCAAGGAGAGTTCTGGAATGATTTGGATGCTAACATGGAACTTTGACTATTCTCACTGGGCAGATCAGAAGTGGCCCCTGTGTTTTGAAGAATTTAGCTTTTTAGACAGAAGATGTATTCTACTACTAGACCTGTGGATTGACAAGTCATTTCTGGCCCATTATCTTAATACAGAAGACCAAGGCCACAGTGCCCGTACTCTGCTTGTATGGTTTTTGAAGGCCGAAGGAGGTGTCTCTGTGCTCCAGTCTATGATTGTACCAGATTAAGTGATCCTTTGTCATGATTTTAGCACTCAATGGCATTGTCAATTGACGACAGGACACATGAAGACGGGAGGAAATTCTGTCATGACTACTTTCTAGAAGCTGCTCAGGAAAAGAGCCAATTAATGTAATAGCCACTTGTGGCTTGTGGCTTGTGGCTTTTGCCTGAAACAAAGGAATACTCATTGTCAACCATCTATGACAGTCATCTATTAATCATCAAGAATAAACCAGCCCCCAGGAAGGAAGCTGTATCTTGGTCTATAATCACTTATGTGATGTTACTTAATCTGAGCTCTTGTTACCAAGACCAAGATTCAGAGACTACCTCGATTAGAAGTTTCTTTGAGGGATGGTCTCCCTTGCAGAGTGGGTGGGAGGCATTCACCACGAACACATGGATGCTCCGTGACACTGTTTCCCGCAGCCTATATCTGTACCTGTGCAAACCAATTCAAATTCCAGACCCATCCGCTGGCTTTCCCAAATTAGTTCCTACAATAGTTAAGGGAGATCCAGATCTACACAAATAGAACTATCTAATAGTTAAAATGCCAATAGATAGTTCTTATGATTGTGTAGCTTTATTCTCAAGCTTCACAAGACTTATTTACCTTTCTGTATGCAGTGTAAGGGGTTTATGATGTGTGTGGATAAAAAAACTTTTCTTTAATGTACAGAAATCTTTTCAACAGTACTGCCAGAAAAAAAGATTTTACAAAGTAAAGAGTTGAGACATGCAGATATTAATATTTTCCAGGTATAAACTCAGGGTCTGATTTCTAAAACCGCACAGTACCATCATCTCCTATGAAATCATCTATTGTTTTTGCTTTTCAGCATATTTTGACCAATCTCTAAGTGTCAGCCTACAAAAGCAAACAGATTAAATTAATTTACCTCCTTTTCTGATTATATTAATTTCCTCTTTTCTTGGAGATACAAATATACCTTATTATATATATATATATGTATATATTTCTACTTCTTAAATTCTATAATATTCATGACAACTCAAAGAACTTTAAATGAGCAACAGAAATTGCAATGCGAAAAATTTAAGGCAGAGAGAAGACAGTTGATCTCTACCTGATCTCTAGCTTGTAGTTACCAATGGTATTTAGAAGCTGAAGCAACTTGGTAAGTAATAGACATTTGCTCTGTTTCTGTATGTGATTCATGCTATGTTCTTGCTGAAACTCACAGATGTAACATGGTAATGAAACTCATCTGTTCCTCTTTTTCCTTATTTTCATACACCGGAGATCACTAGCATATGACAAGAGTCACTATTGAGTTGCTGCAAGAACAATCTGAAAATCAAAACTAAAATCTATTCAAATAATAATAAACTCACATATCAACCCATTTCTAAGTATTGTTTAGCATTTCCAGTACGTAACGTCCAACTAAGTACTGTCAGCATGTTAGATTTTGCCAAAAAATACTGTAAGGCAAAATTTATGGTTACTCAACTCTCACAATCAATGACTGATCTATATATAACCAAAATTATTACAACATTAATTTTCAATTAATTGTATGATCACATTTTCTTCAATGTGTTCTAGTTTTTCTTTAAAAATGAACAAACAATACAGCATAAGTAGCCTATCATAAACTCTAGTTTTGGTGTAGTCAGACTTGTAGCCTTTGAAGATACTCAGATTTCTACTTGGCACTTGAATGAATATCATCGATCGACAGCTGACCAGCTGACATCTGGGAGAGTTAAAAAAAATCTCTTACAAGTCATGGGACAAACATCAAGAC
>VZRI01010148.1:60590-84353 GCA_013397515.1 Upupa epops | reverse complement strand
ATAACAGAGTGCAACCACATGTTCTTACTCTATCTAGTAAGAACTCTAGATATGCTTCTCATTGTGGAAAAGTGTCATATTTACTCTTCTCCTAAGGGGGCAAGTTGTCCATGAATTTCTGCCTGACTGCTCCAGTCCTGCTTTCTGTTCCTCAAAGCCAGCAGTTGCTTTAAGAATAAGTTGCCTGCTACATGTGCTTGTGGCCAATGCCCATCTCTGATGTCCTCCATGGATGGCAGATGGGACTCCTTCCTCCATTGCTCCACATCACGTATTTGCAGGAACTCTTCTTCTCTTGCTGCTCTCTGAGGTTCAGAATGTTGACTCTCTCTTCCATCATCCCACTCCAGTATATAAGATGGCTATCAGTAGTATTCTCAGATTCAGAGTGGCTCAAAATCCCAAAATAGGAAACTGGAAACTTTTTGCACCAGTTTGCCCCCTCTCCAAACTATGCTATTTGCAGAGGCACAGTTAGCTCAAACTTCCAGAGATGAATGGTCTTTTTTTCTTGAAGTCAGATATCTTTCAATAGCTACCTAGACAAGACAAATATTTTCAAACATAATGTCTTGAAACATTATTCTCTCCTCCCAAACTTATTGCAATCATTAAAAGCTTCTGTTTGAAATAGTTCATTACAAATGGAAATCAACAAAAATATTTAAGACAGTATGAGATTTTTCATAAATCTGATAGCTCATCTATGTCTGGAAAAAAAACAGGGAAGGAAGGGATTACACATTTGGAGGAGTTTTATATAATCAAGTGATATTATTATTCAGTAGTTGCAATGATTAAGACTGGCTAGGAGGCTAAGTAAGACTCTTATTTTGGTATCATAATTTTTGTTCAACCTTCGATAGTAATGAAATGACAGTTGAGGCATTCCAACTTCTGCAGTCATAGACACACAATAAGGAGCCGCTCATCAAGTTCAGCTCTTTTTCACTGATGCTTATACACTGATAGAGTTTTAAATGTTAAAACAGTTGTGTTAGTGGAAGAAACAGTTTTGGAATGGGAACATTTGATTTTTAGAAGACATATCTTATTGCTCTCCTTTAAAATGGTGACTACCTGTTCATTAATGCATTAATGGAGCTTCTTTTCCTGGGAGGTATGTATCTGTCCCTAAAGCTTTGAAACACAACCTTTACTATCCTTTCGTAAGGATAGCAAAGCTTCAAAAAAAGCACTGTTCAATGAAAAAATCTGAAGACAGTCTAATAGTCATCAAGACTGTACTGCAGGCAATCAGCATGTGTTCTGCTTATCAATTTGGGGAAGCTATGAAACCAGACATCTACAGCTAAAGAACAAGGAAGAATGGAAATCTACACCACACTGAATGTCCTGCACTGCTAATAACTGCATTAAAACAGCTCTAACTTAGAAGAAAACATCTTGATCTTAGATTATTTAGGATATTTGCCATTTCCCAAGACAGAATGATTATGTAGTTCTGCAGACTCATTTAGCATCGGCATCTTTCTATGGAAATATTATATTTGAAGAGTAAAACTTAGATTTTTGTCTTTCAATGTGGTGAATAAGAATACCACCACCACTACAATGCATCAAAATGCAGAGACAGTAAGAGCCTGGAAAGTTTTACAAAGTTAAACAGACAAAAAGTTATATGGCCAAGGACAGTAGCACATCACTGGTGAACTCAAGAGCGTGATCCAGGTCGCTGGAACCACTGACACTATGTCCAGAAAAATCACAGAATCACAGAGTGTTAGTGATTGGGAGGAGCCTTAAAATATCATCCAGTCTAATCCCCCTGCCAGAGCAGGATCCCCTAGATCCATTGGCACAGGAACATGTCCAGGTGGCTTTTAAATGCCTCCAGACAAGGCAACCACATGACATCCCTGGGCAACCTGTTCCAGTGCTCTGTCACCATTACTATGAAGAAGATTCTTCTTGTATTTATTTGGAAGCTCCTATGTTCCAGCTTACACCCATTTCCCGTTGTCCTGCTGTTGGATACAAGGCCGCTGTTGATGCTGCAGGTCTGGTAACACGGGGGAGACCCATCACCTCACATCTCAACTGGAAACAAAAAGGAGGAATGGTAGAAAAATGAACGCAACATATTCAAAAGATTCTGTTTATCTTCTTGTTCACATTCAGAAGCCAAAAAATCAAAGGAACTGAACAGGTCCTAGACAAAACTTCTTGCTTTAAGCTTCTAATTGCTTTATTGGTAAGATACAATCATAAATGGTAGTTTAGAAAAGCAAAACAACCTCCTGTACGAAGGAAAAGTGAGAGAAAAAATACAACCAACCACCAAACCTCCCCTATTTAGTTTGAGGGAAACATATAGGTAGAATTCTTGGTTTCATCTGAGTTGATTTTACAGTGAATAAAAGAGCTCAGCAGTAATTGCACAAAGACTTTTATATTCTCTGTGTGTATTGTTTATGATTTTATTTTATTCCATATATAATTTATGACCTGCTGCAGAGAGTATACTGACTTAATGCATATATTTAACACAAATAAAAGAAGTATTTTTAGTTAAAAGGGAACCTATTTCCCCTTCAATTGAAAAGGTGATATCCAGTGGATGCCTGGTCACTATTTCTAACAAGCTAACATTTATTTTCCTCCTATAAATCTCATCCACAGGGGGGAAAAAACATACTATACCTTTTATACATATATTATCTTTCTTTTGTGATTCAAAAACCTAGCCCACTGGGACTCTGAAAAGATATTAAGAATAGATTTCATTTTGTTCCACTGTACTACTAGCATCTCAGGCAATAAATAAATATTACCACAAACTGAAAAAATAATTAGAGCTATGCATAGGTCACCTTTTCTAGTCTGTGCTAGATTTGATCATCATTATGGTTATTTCATAAAGCTACTCCTGCTGCTTGTGGCTGTTGCATTGATTCGTAGCAAAGAAATTCATTTAGGGCTATACTGTTTGAAGCCATTTACACTTATGCAGAGAACTGTCACAGCACTTTTGCATAGCTAACACATTTTATCCAACCAGTTGTGGGTTGATGAGATTATGTCACATAGTGGCCACCGCCAGTGCTTATAAATCAGCAGACTGTGTGGTTGTATCTGTTCCCTGAAGAAACTGAAGCTAGGGAGCTGCAGATGGGGCCCCAGATTTGCATACAAGTTGGGGACATTTTATGCTGTAGAGTGTGAAACAGCCAGAATGGTGTTTGCTGATAATGAACAATTTCAACATGTAGATCACCTTAAGATTTGGTTTTGTCTGGGACATATTCAAAAATCATCAAAGAGAGCAGTCCAAGAGAAAAAGTTTGATTGAAGAACAGTGTAGTGAGAAAGCAGAAGCATAGGTAATCATAGAATAGAATCATAGAACCATTAGGGATGGGAAGGGACCATCGAATCCAGTCCCCCCGCCACAGCAGGATCACCTAGACCAAGTTGCACAGGAACATCCAGGCGGGTCTTGAACGTTTTCAGAGAAGGAGACTCTACGAACTCTCTGGGCAGCCTCTTCCAATGCTCTGTTACCCTCACTGGAAGAAGTTCCTTCTGATATTTATATGGAACCTCCTCTGTTCCAGCTTGCACCCATTACCCATGTCCTTCTTGAACTGATACAATACTCCAGATGGGTCCTCACTACTGCAGAGTAGAGGGGGAGAAGAACCTCCCTCGATCTGCTAACCACCCCCCTTCTGATACAACCCAGGATGCTGTTGGCCCTCTTGGCCACAAGAACACATTGCTGGCTCAGAGTCATCCTGAAGTCTGCTAGGAACCTCCAGGTCCCTTTCTCCTACACTGCTCTCCAACAGGTCAGTCCCCACTTTATACTGGTCCCTGGAGTTGTTCTTGCCCAGATGCAAGACTGTACACTTACCCTTGTTGTGCCACCTGGTCTAGTGGAAGGAATCCTTGCCCACTGCTTGGGGCTTGGAACTGGGTGATCTTTTAGGTCCTTTTCTACCTAAAGCATTTTGTGATTCTATGGATTGCAAATGTGCACATCAGAATCACCTCAAAGATTAACTATTGCAAAATGTCACTGTGTGAAATCTTCAGAGCAGATACAGGTCACAGGACTGGTCTTCCCGTTTATTCAAACTAATCAACATACTGAAACACATGTCAAATTTTATCTAAGCTTCCACTAAGAACTTGGACCTGTGGGATGAGTAGTATAAACAGAATGAGACCTGGATGCATATCAGGACATGATTAAGATGTGCAGTACATCCAGGTGCAATCACAGTTCTGAGAATCTTGGTTTAACTCAAGCAAATGTTAATGCAGCTAAGGCAGCAATGATAATATCAGAGCAAAGATTATCATGTCTGTGGAGAGACTGAGCATACAAAATATTTTCCTAGTGCTCTTATCAAAGCATCCAAAATCTTTGTACATCTGTGAGAGTATAAAAATTTGATACCATTTTGGTGAAGATCTGTATTTTATTTAAGAAAAGAAACCAAATGCCCTTTCACTCTCCAGGAATTATTCAGCATCTCCCATAGAAGGAGCCAGTTGGATACTGTTTAAGAAACACATTCACCTTAACATAAAGATTGGACTTGGGGGAACAAATCTGAAAGAAACTTATGATCTTGGTTCACTGGTACTCCAGCCTGGTAGACTAGCTGGACTCGCATTATAATTTATGTAACTTTTTTTCTCCCCATTAATAGAGTATGTGTATGGAGATTTTGTTAAATAAATTCTTCTGTACTCTATGAAATCTTCATCACTTTAACAAATTCACAAGTATCTCAACCTTGAAAATTGTAAATGTTGGAGTCTAAGTAATATTTTGGTTAAAGCATTCTGGTCTGGTTTTTTGTTACGCGTTTTTAAATTGTTCATAGTGAGACCAAAAGAAGTCCTTTACACAGAAAAACACTAACAATGAAAGCTGTTATTAATAAAGCATTGAAATGGGCAATTTAATTGAAAATAACCAGTATTCAGTCCCACTGCTTTACTAATAATTCATATTCATTGAAACAATTAACAGAAAACTTTGTCCTCTACAGAAGACTGCAATTTGATATTTTTTTCCTGGCTGTTGGTATCACACATCTCTGTGGCTGATTACAGGAAACTGCTGAAATTGACATCATAAAAGTATGTGAACAGTTAGTGGTGTATCTATTATGAAGTTTTTAACTACTGTCTACTGTGGCTGGTATAATATTAATGTTGATATACCTGGGGTGCAAAAAGGCTTTGACAACTGATGCTAGTGGGAAGTTGGTGCAGTCCTTTCCTATTTCTTCAGATATTCTATCTCATAAAAAAAAACAAAAAAAAACAAAAAAAAACCCAACACAAACCAAAAACCCAACAAACAAACATACAACTATTTCCCAATCTATTTGCTGGTTTTTTTAAGGCTATATGCCAGGTGAGGTTATGAGCATTCTAAACTGGAGCACAATTTTCAGGGCTAAGCAACTTCCACTTGTGAGCCTAGAACAATTCCCTGTAGCTCTATTGATCCTCTTATAAACAGACATCTAATTCTTAGTTATTAGAACTTCACAAACTGCAGTGTCTGTGAATCATAGGTTTCTTCATAAGACATGCACATGAAACCAAAATAGAATATAAACGAGGGAAGGTGCAAAGCTAAATACACAGTACTTACATACTTCTTTAAGAAAACAGTAATCAATAGTCTGTGTCAACCGAGCAAATAAGAGTTAAAAACATAAAAGGAAAATATCCTAAAATCACCTGTGTTCCCTTTCTTTCTTAAAGGTATAAAACCATTCTGTTGAGGTTCCCATGTTGTTTTGGTGGTTGTAACAGTCTAGTGTCTCACTCTGAACACAATTCTGGGGAGGTTTTAAACAGGATTACTAATCTCATAAAAAAAAACAAAAAAAAAATGTTCATCTGTAAAATTAAAGCCCAAGAGATCAAACTTTCTTTGGTTTGTCTGTTCAATTTTAATGTAGCATTACTGAATCTACCAAGCCTCCTGCTACTTTTAATCATATTACTATCAATGTTACTATAACCTTAAAAATTCAGATCACTAGATAACCTTTAAAGGTCCCTTCCAACCTAAAATATTCTCTGACTATATGAAACTGCATGCGTTATGTGTAGCAGTTGATTAAAAATGCCTGGACATACTTTTGTCCTACAGAAGTTTAGATTAATGCATTCCTTGAAGTGTGAAAAAATCAAGACCAACTACATGAACAAGATAAAGACTCTTGAAATACAGTGGATACACATTGTAAAATAAACACCTGATACCACACTGGAACAGATGGAATTCTCTTGATATCTCCTCAATGAATACAAATAAATACAAAATATACGGCAGACACCTTGTGCAGTTCTGGAACTACGGAAATAATGTTTACATAGACAGCTAAATCATGCAGTAATTGCTTGAGTTTAGGAATCATAGAACCATAGAATCATAGAATCATTCAGGATTGGAAGAGACCTTGAAAGATCATTTGGTCCAATCCCCCTGACACAGCAGGATCACCTAGACCAAGTCACACAGGAACATCTCCAGGCGGGTCTTGAATGTCTCCAGAGAAGGAGACTCCACAACCCCCCTGGGCAGACTGTTCCAATGCTCTGTTACCCTCACTGGGAAGAAGTTCCTTCTTACATTTACATAGAACCTCCTGTGTTTCATATTGTACCCCTTGTCCTATCACCAGATGACACTGAGAAGAGCTTGGCTCCATCCTCCTGACACTCATCCCACACATATTTATAGACATTAATGAGGTCTCCTCTCAGCCTCCTCCTCTCCAATCTAAAGAGACTCAGCTCCCTCAGCCTTTCCTCACAAGGGAGGTGCTCTACTTACTTCATCATCATTGCTCTATGCTCGACGCCCTCCAGCAGCTCTGTGTCCTTCTTGAAATGAGGAGTCCAGAACAGGACACAGTAGTCCAGATGTGGTCCCACTAGCTCAGACTAGAGTGGGAGAAGAACCTCTCTTGATTTGCTAACCATCCCCCTTCCGATGCACTCCAGGATGCTGTTGGCCCTCTTGGCCATAAAAAGCACATTGCTGGCTCATAGTCATCTTGCTGTCCACTAGGACCCCCAAGTCCCTTTCTCCTACACTGTTGTCCAACAGGTTAGCCCCAAATTTCAGGAAATAAAACATCTTCTAGAAATGATTGCATTCATTTTTCATATTAAGAAGTAATAGCAAATTTTAATATTAAAAATTTATAGCAGATAAAGCAGGATTCTGTTGAAGTGCCCAAAAGCATTTCTTAACAGACACCACTACAGCGCTGTTGCTCCTATTTTGTGAGCAGAATAACTCCACATGAGTCAAAGGCATGTTTCCTGGACATAACAAGTGCTGTAAAGTAACAGTCTTTGTGTTTGTACTGAAATTATTAAGTTTTACTGATAGAAGAAAACATCAGGTTGGGTTTGAGCATCAAGGGGGAAATACTACTTCTATAAAAGTTGACTTTAACTTTGATAGAGCATGCCAATCAGACTGTGCTGTGTGAATTTATGAGATATAAAGAAACAATTGCAGTGATTTATATTCATAATACTTACTGTTACACTGCCTTTCAATGCCAATATGCTTTACACTATCCTACAAGACACAGAATCTAGAATGGGTGTTTTTTTCCTTTGCACATTTTTTTGGGTCTCATCTAATTTTGTATTGGTGGTTGCCTCGTAGCAATGAGACCTAACATGTTGAAATTTTCTTCTTGTAAAGGTGTAAACTTGAACAGCAGCTAGTTGTTGACAGATTTATACACTTCTAGGTGTAATGGTTTATATGAGAGTTATGCAAAATGTTTATTGTGTGTGTTCTTTGAAATCTCTGTGCATTCTGATATTTCACAGTATCACAATAATGATGAGGCTGGAAAAGATCTTAAAGATAATCCAGTCCAAACTAAAACCAAACAAGTAAACCTAAATATCTGACATCTAGATAATGCCACTCAGCACTTCATCCAGCCTAATAACCTTGAACACCTCCAGAGACAGCGACCCAACCACCTCCATGGGCAGCCCATTCCCATGGAGAGTGGTTTAGCAAGCTCATCTGCCAGTTCTCTCATCACTTCCTTCTGCTCCCCACTGTAACTGCTCAGTACTAGGTTTTGTCATCAGTTTCTAGTAAGACAATATAAAATGTCCATAAACAGTGTAATTTCTTTTCTGCTACTTGCCCAGACAGCAATTAGTTAAGTAATAACTACTTGGCTCAATTTTATTCATCTGTTAGGTGATCTTAAGAATATTAAATGTCATTTATTGTAGTGGACATTACTGGAGGGCAGCAGCAACTAAATGATTCAAAACAGAAACCTGGAAAATATCTAAGATATATAAGCTCAAACTTTATCCTGCATTGCTGAAGGACTAGATTCCAGTTTCTTTTAAAATCAGTGGATTTCTGTATTCACCTCAGTGAAGGGGAGACACTTGTGACAAATAGGCTACTGAAAACAGCCAATCTGCCTTTCTAATCAATTAATGCTTGGAGGATTCATAAAAACCTTTCCACGTAAAGATGCCACTAAGCTCTTTTCCCATTCCTGTAGACAAAATTTTAATCTGAAATAATTTCTTTTATCACTCTGAAACTGTTGCTCTCTGCAATCAGCTGGCAGGTGCCCATGCAGGCATGTGCAGAAGGAAAACACTCAGAAAAGAGTGCCCTGGTAGCAGAAGTTGTTCTAGTAGCACCCACTGGCTTCTGACTCTCATGTTTCCTGGGACAGCGGTACAATGCATACTCAACTAACTTGGTAGTAGAAATATTTGGCCTACAAGTTCTACATAACACATGAGATCTGGTCATGAGGTGAAAGGGTTGTAGCCAGTAACACTCTTCAGCTAAATGGATACATTTTTGGCCAAAACTTAGTGCAGAGCTGGATAAAACCTCCTTAATCATATAGATATGTACTTTTGTTTCTGCACTTACATTAAGCACAGGATTCTATATTTAAATTAAATACAGAATTACATCAGATTCTTTCTAAATTTGTAGGATTTTTTATTTTTGGTATATATATTTATATGCCATATATATATGATATATATGTAACCTTATATATAAAGAGTATATATATATATATTCTTATTCTTTTCTAGGACTAATTACTTGCTGTCTTCCCACTCCACCTAGTTCTTTTTTAGGACGGTTTAAATAAATTATTTGAAAAGTTCTCTGAACTGTAAACAGAGTTTCCTTTATACATAAAAAAACCTCAAACTGTGTTTCAAGTATAAAAAAGCCCCATGATTATGGATGCATCAGATCACAAGTCAAGAATCTGAAATCTTAATTAATAAGTAGTATGAAGGAAACCTGTAAAAGTGAAAGCAATATTAGTATCATACAATCATTAAAGACCTTGAAAGATCATCTAGTCCAATCCCCCTGACACAGGAGGATCACCTAGACCAAGTCACATAGGAACATCCAGGAGGATCTTGAGCTTCTCCAGAGAAGGAGACTCTACAACCTCCCTGAGCAGCCTGTTCCAATGCTCCATTACCCTCACTGGGAAGAAGTTCCTTCTTACATTTTCATGGAACCTCTATGTTTCAGATTGTACCCATTGCCCCTTGTCCTATCACCGGATGACATTGATAAGAGCCTGGTGCCACTCTCCTGACACCCACTCCTCACATATTTATAGACATTAATGAGGTCTCCCCTCAGCCTCCTCTTCTCCAAGCTCAAGAGACCCAGGTCCCTCAGCCTTTCCTCATAAGGGACGTGTTCTATTTCCTTCATCATCTTTGTTGCTCTATTCTGGACACCCTCCAGCAACTCTGTGTCCTTCTTGAACTAAGCCTAGAACTAAAGAACCTGCTACACTGCACTACTTATGGGATTACTGCAGTTCATACATAGTATGAAATTTTATCTCTAGAACAGAGAAAAATATAAATACCCAATAACTTTTGTGTAAATGAGATGAATGACATTCACAAACATTTTATTTGACTGTTTGTTTTCCACTCAGTCACTGTGAGTTCACATATTGCTTGTGTCTTGTTTTGGATAATAAAGACTTTCCTTGCCTTTTTGTATTAAATACTTACGATTAGGCTTGCCCATACTTTCATGTGAGCTGAAAATTAATTTGTTTAACATGACAAGGTTAAATCTCAAATTTTATTTGTGTGTGATTAAAACCTCCTGGAAAGCTTACATTTCCTCCATTCTGTGATAGGAGCATTTGATGAACTGACAACAAAACAAGAACAAATCTGAGGCTCTAAGGAAGTTCACTAAGTGGTGGAATATAATGAAGAACAGCTTCTTCATTCACCTGTCAGCTGTGGATGGGAATGTTTGCCTTCAGTTAGTGCTGAAGCAACCTCACACTTCGATTTCATACTCAGATGCACTAGGTTTACTGATCAGCAGTTACACCAGTAAGGTCCTACCTCTTTACAGCTACTGCATCCAATCCAGGTTGTGGTTATTTGCCTTGTGAAAGACCCATAATAGTTTTAGTATGGTGGTATACAGACTGATTTCTACAAACTGTAGTAAAATTTAACTTCATAAGGGAAGAGAGCATTCACGTTCATACTAACAGTCTCTTCATACACTTGATGTAGTAATACAATCAAGCATGATCTCATGCAACATCTCAAAAAGAGAAAATTCTTTTAGAAACACTGGCTAAATTGAGCTTTATGCTGGAGGAAAAGATTTGGAAAAGTGTTAGTTAGGTTTTGTGGGCATGGATGTAGTCACTTCACACACTACTACTCAGGCAAAGGACTCCTTGTTCTTCTGTGCCTGTGTTCTTCCAATACAGTAATAGGTCAGGATTTTGATCCTAAGTCAGAGAGGGTGTTTTCACTATATTTAACAAAACTACTCCCCTTTTTCCCTGATTGAACGAAAACATGGAATGATTGTGGGGTGACACTATGTTTCTGTGGTTGGCATTTTTTCAGTACTAGGTCTCTTTCTAACACCACATTAATAAGTGTGCTCTTCAGCTTGAATAGGCATGATAAATTCAGAGAAGTAGTTGACCAAAGTGAGAATGTGTTCAAATAGGCACTCAGATAACTGAGACACAGAGTTCTCTACTCTTGCACAAAGAACTGTTGAAGGCACAAACTGTAGCAGCCACCTTTCCTAACTTCATACAAGACTGAATAAAATGTCTTCTATGGTAGTTTACTTTTAGTCTCTGCAAAACAGTTTCCACTAGAGAGTGCAGAAGAGAGAATTCTTTAGGTAACAGAGTTTCACCAGAATTATACCCATCAGTTGAGAGATTTATAAGTGGCCTAACTATAATTAAGACTGAGCCACATAAAAAGTAACCTTTTAGCTGTCTCACAGTTTTCTCTGGTTAGGTCAGTTCCAGCTCTGCTCCACATGCCTTGCTTTTCATCCACAAGGTTGGCAATGACTGTAAATAGTGGAAAGAAGCACAACAAACACATAAAGCAACAGATCCATCCCTCTCCATCACCTAATTCCCTCTACATGCATGCTTTAAGTCACTGAATCTCATTTATTACCGTTCTGAGAGGACACACTATTAAATTGTTACCTTATCCACAGGTACTTAATGACAGTCACTGGAGCCCTGTTAGATCTGGTATTTCAGTGCTTGCCTATCTCTGACTAATAAGGTTTGCTGGCAAGTTTTAATTTCATTAGAGATATCACTGTAATGCAGGCTAAATGAACATCACCAAAAAGTATCACAAGAGTGCAAGAAGTCATTAAATTATTACTCCCCAAGTCTCATGATGATTATTGTTAATAGGGCAATCAAATCCTTCTGTATTGTTCCCTAACTATATGCCTGCTTAGTGGGTGGCATACATTTTCATTAAATAAAGACTTATGGTTAGAAGAAGAATGTAATCAACATTAATGACCTGGAGAAATTGAAAATACAATCTCAGTCTCCACCCCACCCTGCTATTGAAAAGGACAATCTTTAAATAAATTCCAAACTAATTCCATTTTGTCTGTCTGCATGGTTGTGGACTATCATTCCCTTTCTTCCCATACTGTAATCTCTCTTTTCCTGATCAAATTAATTTAATGTTATTAGAATAAAATACATACAATAGAAAAGATGTCGGCATTGACTATTTCTGATAACAAGTACTCCAAGAAGGAGCATTATACTTTCAACATAAATTCATTATGCATTACCATTTGTGCTAAGTAATTCACTTTGGGTAAAAATTACTTGCACCACAATGTACAATCTGTCCTTTTCCCACTGTTTAGCTATTGCATAAATAAGGCAAAAAACTTGTTGTAGTTTATGTTTAAACAACAAAAGAACTCTGAGCCAAGCAACTGCTTTTTTATTTCTTTAACTGGCAATACACAGCACTAATTTCTGGGATTACATATATTTTTCCTGGGTTTTTAAAATTGTTTTCTTCTTTACCTTACAAGAACTCAGTATAAATAAGTTGTGTTTGTGCAATCATAAATAAAATAAATAAATCCATAAGACAAAACAGAACAAAAGCCAAAAACAATAGAGAGGTCATTTTAATTTTACCATGAGATGAATGACTGTAACTTCATATACTTATTGAGTTTAGACTAACAGGAGTTTCAATGATGAACAATTTCAAAACACTTCAAGACTAGGGACTGACACACCAAGGATTTGAAGTACTTGAGCATTTTTACACATAATGACATCTGAGAAGTAGCGCCAATCCACTGCTCAACTGCAACTTATGCATTTCATTTTCTTTTCAATATGGGAAAACACTGTTTTTCAAGAAAGAGCTCCAGCACAGTTGCCTTCCTTCCCTGACTCTTATCTTTAAGACAACAGATATTGCTGAATTAATATGTGTGATAAAATAACCATTTTTCTTTAGTACCAAATGAAATACATTTTATTGCACTAAGCAAAATTATTAAGTGGAATGTGGTGTAAGTGGAAGAGAAAATTAGTTATTTCTTTTACTCTGCATTTCTCACAATGAGTTTGTTTGTTTCAGTGTAGATAGCATTATCATAAATCCATCAAACCTTTTTCTTTCACCTTTCTTTTCTAGTAGCACTTAAAGAAAGTACTGACAATAAAAATGAAACAGGACGTAATAAACCTCATTGTATTTAAGAATAAACATGATGATCTAGGCAATAATTTTAATGCTGATCTAGAAGTATTTGAACTTAAAACACCTCACAAAAAAGGATCTAGTTTCATTTTTTGATTTTTTTTTTCTCCAGTGTTGAAGGATTAAGAATTAAAGTGGTACAGAATTTGAGGGTAACTAGTCGTGGAAGAAAAGAAACTAGGAATGCACTATTTCATTCTGAACTTACTAGTCATTTGTTCTACTTTTGTAAAAATATGCTGAGGGATTACCTTCCACTTTAGCCTTATGACATTATTTTCTTTCAGTACTCATTTATGTAATCATATAGATCTGTGTGGAGTAAGTGGACAATTCCCCATAGCAGGATATTCAGGCAGTGCAACTTTATTCCTTGTTTTGGGGTATTGAAGTGATAGTGCATGAGCTAGAAGAACTACAGAATCAGTTTTACATTTCCAAAATCTATACCAGAAGATGAAAGAAACAAAATAATATCATTTTAAGTACTGGTTACATAAGCATGCACTTCACAGTACTGTTAACTAAACTAGTTAAACTGCAATAAAAATGGTATTTGTGCTCTGAAAATATGAATATTGCTTTTCTGACAGGAGGATGGAGCCAGGCTCTTCTCAAGGTCATCTGGTGATAGGAAAAGGGGCAATGTATGCAAGCAGAGCAGGTTCCATATCAATATCAGAAAGAACTTCTTCCCAGGAAGAGTAATGGAGCATTGGAATAGGTTGCCCAGGGGGATTTTGGAGTCTCCTTCTCTGGAGACATTCAAGACCCACCTGGATATGTTCCTGTGCGACTTGGTCTATGTGAACTTGCTGTGTCAGGGGGATTGGACTGGATGATCTTTCGAGGTACCTTCTGATCACTAATGATTCTATGATTCTATGATTCTTTACTCAGATGCTTATCCTGTATCAATTATGTTGGTATATTATTCCACTGATGTCTTTGAAAGAGGAAATGACTATCAAAACCACTAAAAGTTACTAATGGCACAAAACTGACTCCATTCAGGTTTAAAAATCTTTGTGTTTACGCTTTTCATCTGATTATTTGTCATGTTTTTCACAGACTTTTATAACAGTTACATGTTATATAAAGATCTGTTTTGCTATCTGACTGCACTCGAGAATCCAACTTCTGTAAAATATTCCCATGTCATTCAGAAATCTGGCATTGTATTCAACACTTTATCAGTTTTTCTCCACAACCTTATTCTTTAGCAGTTCTTTGTGGCTTATGGGACTAAGTATGTTTCAGAATCCAAGTAATCCCAAAAAATACATTCATCATTTAGGTTCCTAAAGACAGATAAAGGAAAGTATTGACAGAATAAAAGTGCAAAAACCTGTATGTTGAGATAAAGAAGATTAATAATTTAAAAAGAGAAAGAAAAAAAGACAAAGATATAAAATAACCCTACCCAAGTAGAAAGTGATAGAAAAAGAAAAAATTACTTGGTTGTGGTGATGCCTGCTGGACTGATGCCCAGCCAGTTCCCAAGCAACAGCAGCCCTAACCAACCTCCTCTTCACCACAGTTCTATTGCTGAGCGTAACACCATATGGTCTGGGATATCCCTTTGGTCAGTTGGGGGCAGCTGTCCCATCTGTGTCCTCTCTCAAACTCTTGTGCACCCCATCCCACTTGCTGGCAGTATAGGCTGAGGAACAAGAAAGGTCTTGGCACTGTCTAAGCACTGCTCAGCCATATGGTCTGGATCCCTGTATTGTCAACACTGTTGGTCTTTCCAAAGCTAAAAGATTCCATAATACTGTGATTCATCAGAAATCCAAAAAGTGGTGGCACCAAAAGGTGGTGGAGGCACTGTCCTTGGCAGTGTTCAAAAACCAGGTAGACATGGTGCTTCAGGAGATGATTTAGCAGTTAGGGGTTGTAGAGCAGACGATTGGATCTTGAAGATCTCTCAACCCTGATGATTCTATGATTCTATGGTTCTATGATATACACAAATGACCTGCTTATTTTTCTCTAAAACAATACTTAAATCTCTTGCCTTTCACTTTCCTTAGCCTAAATTCTAAGTGGTCAGCTCTGCCACAGGATGGATCCTTACACCTTACACTTAGTAAAACTTACTGCATTTGAAGCTTCCAGTGAATCATAAGGTTTAAAACCTTTGCATCCATTATTAAATATCACATTATCTGGAAACTGAAAAGCGATGCATTATTCCTTGTGCTTGTAGGGACTGAGGTTTTGACAATTATACATTGTGCTTGTAGGGACTGAGGTTGTTACTGCTGCTGTTACTAAAACATAATCTATAAAATGCATATATATGCATATACTTCTATATATGATATTCATGAGGTATTTGAGGGCAATCAGACTCTGTGTGGAACTATTTTTCCTCCATAGATAAACATTGAATAAAAATAATCAATGGAGAGTCTCTGATATCATTTTCTTGCTAAATATCTAATTGGATTTCAGACAGAATAATCATAATCATGTACTTAAATTAGAACAAGAAGAGATGTATACACAACCCTTAACTGATACATTTCTGTTTTACTATATACTAGCAAATATCCATTTGTTTCCCTTCTCACTTTATATAGTCCATCTTACCACTTTCCTTTTAATTCTACTGCACATCTCAATTTCTGAGACCAGTCAAGAGTGCTGAAGGTATGCAAATTAGATCCAGGGGAATATGAAAGGAGATTTCTTATTTCTCTGTGAGATTTAAAGGAGATAAGAAGGACAGTGAAAAGATCCTTTTTGGTGTCTGCAGTGCTAAGATAACTTTTCTTATGGTTAAAAGAGATTAGCCTCTTAATACAAGGTCTGTTTTATTGTTCATAAAGCTGCTCCAACAGATTGTCTTCCTGAACAAAACAGGCAAGAAGGTAAGACTTAGATATTTTAAAGTGAAATTCCACTTTATTTCTTATAAGATTTGTGTATTTATTGTGTATAATAAAGAAAACATTATGTAATTAAACACAGATAAGATGGGTTTAACTGGCTACAGAGATCAAAACATGGCACTGAAAGGGATTTTATAAGGATATGCCAATAAATATAGTGCATTGAAAGAGGTTTAAAGAGGACAAGAAAGAAGATAAGTTATATCAGGTAGAAAAGTAGTCATTTTGGTTTACTGCTGTTTTGACATTAATTATAAATGACAGGTCATCTGTCAGCAAGTAATGTACTTTCTTTTTTATTTGGAGCACATTACACATTGTCCAGGGTATCTCTTGTACAAGAATTTTCCTTCAGAAGTCAATAACAGAAAAAGAAAGATAGAATTAATAGAAGAGAGGACCCATAAACCCATCACCTATAATTTCAGCTAAACCTAATCAGTATTTATGAAATTACAAATATTTTACGTGGTTTTCAAATTGTAGTTTTAGGAAGAAAATAAAAGAATGCAAGATTCGCTTTTTGCAAGAGACTCTATGATTTCAGACTTGTTTTCATACAGAGAGAAATGACATTGACTTCATTAGAACTCTATAGTGGAAAGCAAATCTATCCAAACCAGAGTTTTGAATTATTAGTTGTCCTTTTAGCTATGCAAATTCTTGGTAACTTCAGGAAATGTTGAAAGTAATTTCACCCAGCATTTGGAGAAATTATTAAAGGGCCATAGATTTCAATGAGAGTTAGTATTGATTCAGTCCATCTTAAGCAGATCTATTGAGCGGAAAAGTTGCCTCTGAGAATTTGATATCTATATTTGCATTTTGTTTTAAACTCATAGCTCTATACTTGTCCTCGTGACTGAATGAGGTCAGAGAGGATGGTGAATGTTATGTGGAATACATTTTACAGTTTATTTACACCCAACAGAAATCTGGTTCATCCGCTCTAAGACCATAGCATGGAAAATTACTTTGAGAGGTTTAGTGGTAAAGTACATTTCTGATCTGAACTAAAAAGCCAGCAAAAATACATTCTGTGTATTCTACTTGATATTTAAGGAATGTTAACTAAGCCTGTCCATCTTACTCATAGAAAGTAATGGCTTATATTCCAGGCAAATATAAACAACTGATATTTACCTGCAATCCATGACAAAAATACTCTAAAAGGTTCAGGGAAACAGGCAGCTAGTCACAGAAGACAACACATTCAGGCTACTGAGTTTGTAATCAAATTTAAGTCTTGGGGTTAAATAAGAGGTTTGAGCCTTCAAGTGGAGCAAGAGGGGTTAGCTGTTAATTGTGAAAAGGAAAAGCTGTTCAGCAGTTGCCCTTGAAAATGTACTTCAGTATTTTTTAATATACAGGGGCTGGTTCATTGCTAGTCACCCCCTGTGAACAGAACCATGGGAATCAATTCATGAGGCTTCTCACAAATACAGTCCCACAATGCAGCTGCAGTCACCATACTGTGAAATCCAGTGGAGTGACTGCAACCATTCTGATGAAAAATACAAAGAGACTGGTCCAGAAAGGTAATTAGTTTGCCAGTGTACTTTTGCAACTGATTTACAGACACATATTGTTTAACGTGCAGTGAAGACCCACAGATGAATTAGTGCATTGTAGTGAATAAACAGAATTGTGAAATTATTTCTACAGGTTTACCAGCAAAGTCTCAGTGGAAAAATAGGCATGCAGAGGCCCATGCATTACAAAGAAGTATTTCAAAACCTGACGCTAATCCTATGTTCTGTGTCCAGTACAATAGCATTCTGCTCGTGATAGAAGAGACAAAACTTTGTTTTCAAGGCTTGAGCTCATTCTCTCACATCTCTTCCTTCAAAGTACAATGTCAGTGTCAAGTAAACTTTGTAAAAATTATTTTAGACAAGACTCTCCAAACCGCCGTTCTTGGGAAAAAAATTCCAAGTGACCTGTTTTCTGTAATAGCTACCTCACAGATCACCTCAAAGCAGTGGAGGGGTATAATGGTTAGATTTCAGAAGTCGCACATTGGTCTTGGAAACACTCGGATGGTTGTGCAACTCTGCTCATCAAACCAGGTAAATATTAAATAATGGAAAATAAAGCACTCAAGGGGCCTGCAAATACTGTTGGTGTTACCTTGACAACATAAGTGAAATATATTCTTCTGCTAGATACTCCAAGGGAAGATTTCCAGTTCTTTATCTTGAGATGCTCAAACTGATTCCTCTTAAATATATATTTTAGTTTGAAGTTCTGGAAAACTGTATTCTATATTCTCCCTTCTGTGTTGGTATTCGGTGGCAACAAAACAAAACCAAATACCTTACACATGTCAGTCTCATGCTCCACTTTTACAATTTTTTACATTAGCCCATTAGTTCAGGGTTACTGTCCCTATGTAAAGGTGCTCAGGCACTTAAAAAGAAATGCTACATGTGAAAATTGCATCTAAGAATGTATTTGCAAACCTTCACATTTTCCTAAGCCTTCAAGACGTGGATAATAGAGTAGTAGATGGTGGTAGGACATGATAATGTTGTGAGCCCATTATGTGAAATTTGTTGGTGTCATGTATTTATACATTCTGCTAAATTGGTTACATACTGAAGAAATACCGCTAGATCTCAATGCTAGTGACTGAGTGCAAGTATTAGGTATAGGTGCACAGGTGCTCTCATCAGGGGCAGCCTAGGGATAAGCATAAGAATGTGCAACGTGCTGCATTGCAGAGTAAGGAAAACAGTGCAAGCACTGAGGAGAAATGAGGAGATGAGGGAGGAGAGGCTCCACGTGTGAAGCAGGGATATTCTGCAGACCCCACAGTGGAGCAGATGGCCACAAAGCACCTCAGTCCATAAGGTGTCTATTCTGGATGAAGGGAAATAGTGTAAGAGAAAAGAAACAACACAGATAAATCTCTATGTATTGATCACACTCACCCATTTCCACTGCAAGCACTTCTCTGTCCTGCAGAGCAAGAGGAAGGATGATGTAGATAGGTAGGCAATTGGCTGCTTGCAAGTGTTAATCCACCACACTGAGCAATAAAGAAACAAAAATACTTATTCTACTGGGTTACGTAGCATAAACAATATGAGATACAACAGCTTAATGTCATCCTCAGGAAGCAGAGAATTGTAGGTTTTATTTATCAGACATTTAGGCTGAAGTTTAACTGTCCAGGTTTGTGATTAGGAGTCCAGATTAAAGTATCAGTCATAAAACTGAAAAAAGCATTATTCAGAGTATTGATCTTGGTACTGATCTACACTACATAGTAATACCCAGAACAGACACAGTCCGGGAGGAACACCCTCTTATCAAAAAGACCTTTCAATCAGTCTTACTAGAAACTACTTTCCTGAGTTATTCTAGAGAAAAGAGAAGTTCTCCTTTTCCCTTTTGTAAGGCTTTGAACATGCTTATTATCTAGTAAAAGCATTTTTCTTAGTCTGATGTGCACTTGAGCAACAACTCCTGCAACACATACAGAACAATTAGAAAACCTTGTAAAAATATTTTTATGCATGTGAGCACATTGCAAACCATCAATGAGTAAAATACTGAATATACTACAAATACTGGCCAAAAGTTGTCTTAAAAATCAATGGTAAGTAGGCTTCCAAACACACCACATGTCATAACACCAAAGTGTTATGAACTCTTAAAATTCAAGTCATTAAAAAAAAGCTTTACATTTTCATTGCACCCCTCTCTTTCTTAAAAAGTAATATTCACACATGAAAGACATACAACAAATACAGTAAAACTATTTATGGCACTGATAACTTTAAAAAATCACTATGGTCTGAATTGCCTTTTTTGTGAGAAGAATCTGTGTAATGAACTGAAAACTCCATGAGTTTTTAACACAAATTGATACTGCTTGGTTTGAGAAACTTTTAACTGCTTATGGTGCTCCTTGTCTCTGTAAAACAGAGCAAAATTCAACTGCTTCAGCTTTTTCCAATACCAAAGCACCTGTACAAGAAATGTAGACTTTTTATGCTTTCTCCAATGTGGTTAATCAATATGCCTCAACAAAGTCTCTGTTTTATAAGGAAAAGGAGGACATCAGTATTCACATATATAAATTGCAAAATGTGGTGGACAAAATAAAGTCATGGAAATACCATTGCTCTGCCTTGTTTCTCTACCAGAAGCATTGTCTCTTGATATTCCTGGGAATGTTTAGAAAACCAGAGCATCATACTGTAAAGATTTGTAATAATCAATGAAGCTTAATGATTTAATAATATAATTATTAAGGCAGAGGTGATTTATTCAGTAGAGTTTAAAGGATGTTCTGTTGAGTAGGGAACAAGTTAGGACTGTGAGTGCAGGTAAATGATGAAAGTCTGTCACAAACACTTGTGTTTCTGCACTTAAGTAATTTCAGATTATATTCTCAAGTGTGTTTAGGCACCCAAAAATGTGGTTAAGCACAGAGGTGAACTGCCTACATTTATGATAACAGTAAGAATGCAACTCTCATGAATTTCAACAGGTGGTGCAGAAAACACTACTGACAATAATTTTTTGTCAATAAATCCTAGATGTCTTTTAAAATAAATGTTTTCAAACATAGACTTGTAGAGACAACATTTTTTAGTGATTTTGCAGCAGCTTCATGGTCAGTTGGTGCATCAGAGTCCAGCAACAAAAGAGTTTTATTTTAAATAATTTTACCAATCTACATTACACAAAAAAAAATCAGAGCATTCTAGTTCAAAATCACTCCAGTAACAAATGTTACACATATACTAAATAATCATAAAATCATTTGGGATCAGAAGAGACCTCAAAAGATCATCTAGTCCAATCCCCCTGCCACAGCAGGATCACCTAGATCAAGTCACACAGGAAAAGATCCAGGCGGTTCTTGAATGTCTCCAGAGAAGAAGACTCCCCAACCAACCCTGGAAGCATGTTCTCTCACTGGGAAGAAGTTCCTTCTGATATTTATATGGAACCTCATCTGTTCCAACTTGCACCCATTGTCCCTTGTCCTATCACTAGATGATCTTGAGAAGAGCCTGGCTCAATCATCCTGACACCTACCCTTCACATATTTAGAGACATTAATGAGGTCACCCCTCAGCCTCCTCTTCTCCAATCTAAAGAGACCCTCAGCTTTTCCTCTTAAGAGAGTTTCTCTACTTCCTTCATCATCTTTGCTGCTCTTTGTTGGACACCCTCCAGCACTAATGTGCCCATCTTGAACTGAGGGGCTCAGAAAGGGACACAATACCACAATACTCTAGATGCTGTCTCACCACCTCCCTTCTGATGCACCCCAGGATGGTCTTGGCCCTCATGGCCATAGAGCACATTGCTGGCTCATAGTCATCTTGCTGTCCACTAGGACTCCCAAGTCTCTTTCTCTTACACTGCTCTCCAGCAGGTCATACATAAATAATACTCTTCACTTCTTGTTTTATTTCATAATTATAAAAAATTAAAAGAATCACCTGTCCTGTGGGGAAACACATAGTGTGACTATCTCTGCAGCTTGCCTGCATTCTCCCGAAACCAACAATTAATTCAGAGAAATGGTGAAAAAAAAACAAACCCAAACCAACAAATTTGGCTGGATTTTAGTAATTACACACACTATTAATAATCCTGGTTTGAGCCCCCACCTTTAATTAAGCAAACAGAACCTGCTCATGCTGCCCCCTCTTCCTTTCGTGTTTTCACAGTAGCCCAGGACTTTATCTTGATTTTCCTATGGAACAGAGAGTCAAAAAAAAGGGAGATGGGCACTCATCATTCTGTGTAATGAACATTTCAACGGGAAAGACTGAAATTCCAACACATGGTGTATTTCCTAGAATTTACTCTTAGCGAGCTCTGCAACTGCTCCATGTTTTTCACTTCGATCTTCCAGTAAAGGGCAGCCAGCTGCTTCCCTCTTCAATCCCGCATCTATGATGCTAGCAACTACCTTCTTTGGCAAATCATATTGCCTTTGTGGGGGGTTAAAAATAATTATTCTTCAATTAAATAATTTTTTCCTGCTCTGCTCAGCAGCCATTAGGAATCTCTCCTGGCCCAGCAACCACCCTTTTCCACGCACAGGATAGAAGCATGAGAAGGGGTTGTTGCGTAGTCAACTTATCTCTGTCTTCTGAAGCTTTCCTCAAATTAGTGAAAAGTAAGCCGCTTTATTAAGAAAACTTGGAGGTTTTAATTTTTTTAAGAGGCACAAATCGCAAAATAGGATCTGAGCACTCAACTGTTATTTATTTTTGACTGACAGAGAAAGAGCTAAATTATCATTTTAAGAGTTAATCTTTGCTGTAGCATTATAAATTTAAAAATTGTATGCCTTTTCTTTTAGCGTTGCCATGATAAAAATGTGAATATCTTCATGTATTAAATGCTGTCTTCTCTAGAGCATTATTGCTTAATATTTCCCTGTTCTTGATAAATTACAGCAAAAAAAATGTGAGAGTTTACTTCTTTTTCCTGAAACAAAGCTTCCAGTGGGCTTGATTAATAAAGAGATGTTATATGCTGCTGGGACTATCCTTTCCTTTTAACAGACTAATATGTTCTGCTTATGCTCTTGCAGCCACATAGAGTTATACGTTTTGCATTTTAAGGTAATATATGGAACTTAATAGTGTTATGCAAAATGTGTGCTTAAACTAAAGCATAGCCCTTTTATTCCACACTGTGAAAGTGAAATGCACTGAATTTGCATAACATTTGGCAAAGTTAAATTTAAGAGTAGCTCTGCATTGCATAGGTATACATGGTAAAAACATATTCGTTTTTGAGTCTAATTTTAAATAAAAGTAGGTCACAAACCAGGAGCAAAAATTTATCCGAGCTACTCTGCACAGGTCTATATGGTTGGCTCTGCCTGGTTATGCATGCATCTGGAAGAGGAATTTTAAAGTGATTTGGCAGAAAATGCATACGAAAAGGTGTGCTGCATAAAGAATATGGAAAAAAAAGTCAGTCTCATGGCTAGTGTCTTGCTATATAGGCCTGCAAAGAGATATCTAATTTGCTGAGCTAAACTAACTACATAGCCCCCAGCACACTGTGGGCACTATATAAACAGACTTACTTATTATATGGTAGATTTGCACTTAGACTTGCTAAGGGCTATGGAGAATATACTCAGAAAAAAAGTAAGAGTCAAACTCCAAAACACAGTGAATCTCTGTCAGTTCACTATTAGCCTCTGTTTTGCATAATTCAGGCCTTCATTAAGTACAAGCACTTCTCTCTTCATATATTGCAAATTGCTTTGCCACTTTGCCAGCAATGTCATCCAAGCTGGTGTCTGTTCAGCTATTTTTACTATTTTTTCTTCTTCACTTCTGTAATTATCACCCATGAAAGAACAGGACAGATACAGATATTATAAAATCATAGAATCATTAGGGATAGGAAGGGACCTCAAAAGATCATCCAGTCCAAACCCCCACCACTGCAGGATCACCTCGACCACATTACACAGAAAAACATCCAGATGGGTCTTGAATGTCTCAGAGACAGAGACTCCTCAACCCCCCTGGGCAGCCTGTTGGAATGCTCTGTTACTCTCACTGGGAAGAAATTCCTTCTGATATTTATACGGAACCTCCTATGTTCCAGCTTGCACCTGTTAGAAATGATTTGACAAACCACCGATTTATTGGTTGTGGTAATCAGGAATGAGCAAGCAGCGTTGAGTGTGTTGGAAGTTAGTCACTCCACCAACACGCACACTTACTTATAGTTAATGGCAGCAACATTTTAT
>VZRI01010148.1:44344-60413 GCA_013397515.1 Upupa epops | reverse complement strand
CCATTCCTGTTTTCCTGTTTACCGTTTGTCCTGCTAAGCTTCACTGCTTATTTTTTTAGTTCAATAGTTTTTACAATGACAAGAGGGGGACATTGTTTTTACCTTGACACAAATCATAATACAACATTTCACACACCCATTGCACCTGGTCCTGACTTGTACTTACAGTACACGCATTTATCTACAATTTCTGTCATGAATTCTTCATGAAATCATATAACAGTCTGTTCTGATGACACACTTTACAGTTTTCTTATTTAAATAGAAAGGTATAATACATCTGCATTAGTTTAACCCAATGGGGCACAGGGATATCCATATTCCTGCAGTGCTAGGTTTTCAGTCTGAAGAGTCGAGTTTTGTCAGTAACTATCAGGACTACAGAAAAAGCAGGAAATAACATACAGCCATACATCCAAACACAAATGAACAATTTTGAGCATTATGTCTATCTACAAAATCTATTTTTATACATTTGTCTCATGTACAGCAGAAAAGTTATCCAGCAATGAAAAGCACAAAGGTAGGAATAAAGAATTTAAGAAATGTTGATTCCCTTTTTACTTCTTACATTTGTGAGAATCTTACATCTGAGCATTTGTGTTTTGTTTTTTCTTCCTGAAATGATTAATTAAAGCATTACTGCATTTTTAAGCAGAGTTTGAAAACTTACCACATGCATGTCCAGATAACAACAGATACATTCAAAAACACGTACCAAAATAAATTAAAAAGTAATTGATAGACTAGCTTGCCTGAATTTCTAAATTAATAATCAGGTAATCAGGTCTTTGAGTTTGAGACAATACATTTACAGTCTTTGCTTTGACTGATCCTTCTCCCCATTATAATTTCTCTTAGTCATTACTCATCATGGAATCTAGACATTAGTCTGTCTTAGTAGTCTCTGACATAGTGGATCAAAAAACAGGTGTTAAAGATGTTCATCATTCGTTTCTTCAGAAATCACTTAGAAGCCCTAAAAGGCTCTTTTTTAAAAAAACAGCTTATCTACTCAAAAAATTAAAATAATTCACAGTCACAATCTTGTATTGAGGATTTTACATAGCTCCAGTTATCACATATATATTATACTCCTATTTGATCTCTATTTCAGGATCACAGTTATTTTGAATTACATAAATCAGCCCATTTTCACTGATGTAAATGATACTGGATCCTGTTATTTGAAGTAAGAGGAGTGTTTTTCAGACCTGCTGAGAAACTGAGCCACAAGTTTCTCAGTGTTACACTGAGTTCATATAAACTTATTAAAAATTATTCTGTCTATAACTTGTCTCAGTAGGATAAAAGAAGTTCCAAGTAAACAAATACTTTTGAAGAAATATCAGAATATAATGAAAAGATCTGGGTGCTTTTGAAAGATGTATAAAAGCCCTGAACTCTCAGGTTTTCTTATTTGTCAAAATTTCTCTTAAAGAAAAAAAAAAAACAACAAACAAAACACAAAACAAAACAAAACCAAAAGGAAAAATCCACCTAGCCTTTACTTCACAGTTCCTCTTTCCATAAGTGTAGTTAAACTTTTCTGTTGAGACTTTTATAATTATTTGACCACTATGAGGCTTACTGATGGATGGCTAAACATGCTGACCCATTCTCCCACTAACAACTATCATGTTACCACATCCTGTTTTGCACTGTCACTCAAGCAGTGAGAGTAACGGAGCATTCCAACAGGCTGCCCAGGAGGGTTGGGGAGTCTCCTTCTCTGAGACATTCAAGACCCACCTGGATGTGTTTCTGTGTTATGTGGTCATGGTTACTGAGAGAGAGAATATGAAGCAAATATTTATATTGTTTCTCCAACAGTTTTCCCTACAATTCCCTAATAGTAGCTAGTGTAGAACAAAAAGTCACACTTTAGTTACTTTAGCCTTATGACTTGAGCTTCTAGTTCATAATTTGGTGAATATCTACTCCAGTTCTTAATACACTTATCAAGAACACAGGAGACTAAAACGTACCGCTCTGAGCCTTAGCTGCTATTGTTTCCTTCTTTGCTGACTGTCTCTTGTACTCTAAGCTTGCACAGGGTGAACAGAGCAATACAGAGATGTAAGAGCTGAGCAAAAAAATCATGTCTACAAAAAGTCAATGTGCAAATGGATTTGCAACATTTATCATCTCTTGGTACAACTAAGCCATCTTCCTTTGGCCCAGGAAGCTACAGGAATGATTGTCATTGAGTATTTTGCATGGAAATGCTCCAGACACAATCTGAGAATACTGTCTTGTCCTAAACAGACCAAGTACAGCATGACTACTACTGTTATCTGACATATATTGTTATTGATACTATTTTTGAGGCTGAAATAGACCTCTGAGATCATCAAGACATGACACCATGACATCAGCTAGATCATGGCACTAAGTTCCAATAAGTGTTAGTAAGGAAAAAGTAAGTAGTAAGGAAAAGCCTGAAATATATCTGTTTGCAGTCTCTAAATCTTTCTTTCCAGTACGTAGTTCCATTAGTTAAGCACTTTGGCTTGTCTTCATTTATTATTTAGTGGTTTAACACCTGTCTGTATTTAGTTTTTTAAGCCACCATTAGCAAGTGACATAGAGAGTAAACTGCGAGGGAAGAGTCCTGGTTTAGTAGCACATTTGAGAAATAAAACCAGAGATTTTTGTTTTTAGTAGAGCAAAATTTAATCCATTAATTATAAAACATAATTTTAAAATGTCTTCTTTTTCAAAAGTCACTGCAAGCTTAGTTTTATAAGAGGTCTGAGCCAAAGGGTCAATTAGAGTGTAAATACTGCTTGCCTCATATATAGGAATATCTTCTGAATCACAATCATGCTTATACGTTGGTGTGATAGAAAAGAGATAGCATAATGCACATGCAGGCTAGGAAAGAACAGGCCAATATTATCACAAAATTGTAAAGAGAAATCCTCATTAATGAGAGGATTGCTTATATGTTGTCTTTATTATTAGTCTTGAAAGTACTGTAAAGCCTAGTTAATCTTATCTAAAAACAATTTCACAGTCCATAAAAATCACCAATGCGATGCATCACATAAAAGCATGAATGATAAAGATATGATGGATTATTTTAAAAGTTTTCCCTATTTTTACCTAAATGAGTGAAGAAAAAAAGGGTTGTATCTAGTTAGGAGAAATGTCTAGTTATATAACAACAAATGATGACTTGTAAGCCTTGGCACACTACAATGGATGCTTTTTTTTTCCCAGAGATAAACCTCTTATGCCTTTTTGATATTTACAGTGCATAACTTTATGACTTTTTATTTGCCACAGAGAAACAAAGAGGAAAAAACAAAACACACTTTTCTACCTCTGAAGTTATATTTAAATAATTGTAACCCTTGCTGCTGCACACATGTAATTGAATAAGCTAAACTGGTCACAGTTATAATCCCAGACGTTCTGCTGTAGTTTTGAACTCAGCACAGTAGTCTAATACTAGTCCAGTTTTGATATAGCATATTGCATTGAGTGGATTTGTCACTGGAAATATTGCAAGTTTCAAATAGTCAGCTTTTAAAATATGCTGTTTCTACTGTTCTTTTCAGCAAATGTTACTGTTTAAGGATTTTCAATCACAGCCTTTTATATTTTAAAAATTATTAAAAATAAGCACAGACCATAGCATCTACTTAATGCAAGCCGTCATTTGTGCTTCTTATGCCCAACATGCTTCTGGTTTGAAATGCGATGTTACAGTACCATATGCTAATATGGTAACTTTGTGTTGAAAACAGCATAATGGAAAAATGAACTTGCTAAATTTATGCTTGATTACTGCATGGTTTAGCCTGTGATTGGGAAGCATTGCAATTTTAATTCTACTACACTACAGATGAGCATTAATAATATGCATATAATTGCATATGTTTCCTTAATCAGAACTGGGAAAATAGATAGTTCAGTAAACTAGTTTTGAGTGTAGACCCTAGATCATTGAACATTTCTATTGGTTATTACAGAAAAATCCTAAACTAGAAGGTAGTAAAACATAAAAGAAAACAACTGCTTAAAATTTCACTCACTAGGAAACAGATTTTGACACCTCAAATTCAGGTTCAGTAGATTTTGAGCAGTTAACTGTTATCCCATGAGTAAACCCATCAAGTATCAAAGTAAAGTATCAAAATAGATACTTTATCCATTGTCTTGGGGAAAGGCTAAGGCAGTCACCAAATCAGTTCCTTCATGGATCCTGGAGTAACTGATTGGGAGACGTCAGTGACCTGGCAAATCCTAAGCTCTTTAGAGGACAAATTGTCAAAATTCCTGAGGTTATCCTATTTAAAGAATTTTCTTGGTTGCTCACAAGGTGGTTCAGAGAGAACAAAGAGACAAAGCTATTTCTCTTCACCATTGATATCAAACACAGTTCCCCAGGCATGATAGGAGCCGATCTTTTCATGAAAGAGTGACAACTGAGCTCTTACAAAGAAATATTTCAAGTCACACTGCAATGTTTCTTTGGCAACTATTTTTTATACTGCTGAATCTTTTTTTTCAAATGCCATGAAAATGGAATCTATGAAGAAGATCATCCAGCTGCTTTTATGTTCAAGAGCGCCATATTTTCCTAGAATGGTACCATAGCTATTTTAATCTCCTTTTGGTTTGTTATTGGGTTTTTTTTTAATAAAGCATTTATTGAATAAGTAGTATCTTCTTGAGTAAACTTTAATATTTATTTACAAATCTCTATATGTCAAATTAAATTATTTAAAAATTATTGAAATTATATTTTTCATTTAAATTTGTTTAAAATTTCTTCTGTATGCCAGCTAGATCTCAACTGACCATTAGAACATCATTATTCTGTTTACCCATAGCATACAAATGTGTACTTTAATGTCCTCTTATATTTCACAACAAATACGTTTGAACACTCCAGTTATATCTAGTAAGCATAGAGTAACCCTCAATCTAACCTGCATTTTAACATGTTGTGCATTTAAATCTACAGAAGTGATATTCATACTCCATTTAGAGCTACAAATGAAATAATGGCAACATGCCAAACAATGTTAAGTAATATGAGGTTAACTTTGTCCTCCACAGCACCCATCCTGATTTCCAGTCATTTGATTTTGACACCCAGTGAAAATGATATAGTGCACTGAAGCACTTTGCGAAGGCTACACTTAAAACACATTTTTAAGCTGAACACACTTTATTTGGAGACTAGATTCCATATCGATTTCCTCAGTTGCTTTCTAACCAAAGCTTGGAAACAAAGCAATTATCTACTGTGTGTGGAAATGAACTGAAAACCACCATGGTTCACCAGCTACCTGAATTAATGTAGCTCACTATATTTCCAACTACAGTCCTTCCATCTAATGTATTTTGTTTTATTTTGGTGTTCATTTTAACAAGATTAGAATTGGTTACCACAACATCTATCTGAGGTGTTATTGATTGTGAATCCCACTTTCCTCCTCTAGAATTGGGTATTACTGTAGGCACTGCTGAGCTTGAAAGCAGCCTTACCCTCAGCTGCAAGTATCCTTTATGCCAACTGGTGGGAAATAAAACAACCCGTCTGCTTAGCAACACAGGTGTCAGAGAACATGCTGTTCTCATAGTTGGTTCCCTGTAGGCACTACTCACCGACTGAAGAGTTTAAGACAAAAGCTCTGGATTTTTCACTGTAGGCTGTGAAGACAGCTGAGCTAGATTACTAGTATATGCATATATGTTGCGAGACTGTAATTTTAAGGGGAAAACTTTAAGGCATTCATTATAGACCAAAGATTCTTTCTGTTCTTTGTCCAATTTCCTTCCCAATCTGAGAGTAACAGTCCAAAAACAGAGCAGAACAGTAAGGAAATGAATATTTAGTTTCTGTTGAAGTTCTGCTCAGGGTTTAAAAAATGGTGCTGATTAGTGAAAACCACCTAACAGAGAGCTCTGAAGTCTTCTGCTGAGCCAGTGCTCATACTTGACTTCTCTTCTTTGAAAGTTTTACAGACAGCTGTTCATTTATACCTATGGCTGTGATCATTCCAAGTTACAATCTACACCAAAGTCAGAAATGAATGAAGTCCACTGCATATAAAAAATAAACATTTGTTCCACACAATGTTTTTCTTACTAGGCGTGAGTGCAACTTGATTACAAAGAATTTGTGCATTCCTGTTCCATAAATTATTTTCAGTGACTGCTTTTTGGATGCACCTCCCTTTTTCTCTTCACTGAAGTACAAAAGAAGAAATCGGGACAAAACACAACAGAAAAAGATTGTTAGACTTTCTTATGACCACTTGTTCTGGCTTATTTCTTATGAAATAGAGCAAGTGCTACATAACTCGCACTGTGTGGGTAAAACTAGCATCATATACATGCAGAATATAATGCCAACAAACTACTTTTCTTTCTGTTAGATATTATAATGATAAGAAAATACATGAAGCAATGATAAAATATTATGGAAGAATATCATAGTCAGTTGTCTTCTAAATGATCCTTAAATACTAATGATTTTGCTGTACTGTCCTAATAGTGGTAAATTTCTGAGATTTCTTCATTATTAACATAAATCCATTGCTAGACTTGGATTTAGTCTTACTAAGTTAAGGCATTACTATACTGGAAATTTTAATATTTTGAATTCAGGAAAGATTCTCATCTGTTCAAATATAATGAGATGGTTTGAGTAAGTAAAATGTGAAAATAATTTTTTAATTAGGAAAAGTTCTAGCACTTTATTTCTCTGTTACAATCTAGACCAAAGTTTCATTAACTATAGACTATCTAGAGCTTTTTCCATGGAGAGTTTCTAAGAGGCTTGTTATAAAGCTGGTAGGAATCAGCTGGTAGGAATTTTGTCTATATGAATAAGACACTGAAGTGGAGTCTTCTTCTCTGGAGATGTTCAAGACCCACCTGGATCTGTTTTTGTGCAACTTGGTCTAGGTGATCCTGCTGTGTGGCAGGAGGATTGGACTAGATGGTCTTTCGAGGTCTCTTCCCATCCTGAATGATTCTATGATTCTAAGACAAAATCTTACTCTGTTCATTTTAAATTCAGTCTTGAAGAAGTTGTATGAAAAGCATTAATACAGAAGAAAATATGTCAGCCAACTGGCTCCCCTTAGGAGGAGCACTTGTTAAGTTTCACCTGAAACATGAGACCACAGCGCTTCTAAGCCATGGGGGCAATGTCCCAGATTTCCTCTGTGGTTGCCTCAGCTTTTACAGTAGAGGAGATTCTATTCTGTCTGTTTCCAAAAGAGAGAGAAAGCTTTTTTGCTTTCTCAACACAATTTTTTTAAGGCTGGAAATATACTTGCCTAGATAACAATCAATTAAAACCAAAAACAAAATAGGGGAAAAAAAGAAGAAAATGCAAGAACATTGTAACTATTGCTTACAGTTAATATGACTGTAAAGAAAAAATGTGGCTGAATGAATATAAAGTACACATAAAGTGCAAATATATCTTATTTTAAAACTGCAGTGTTGATTCTCTTTATATGGCTAGTTGAGCAAATCATCTTGTAAAAATTATGTAAAATTTAGTGCCCTAACCAGGCAAAGCCCCTGAATGAAGATTAGTGAATGTGCAATGCAAGTAAAGGAAAGACCGTTGTAGAGAGTTTACAGATTCAAAAGGATTTAGCAAAAAACTTTTAGCAATTTACTTGAGGAAAATGCGCTGTATTCCCAAACCAGCTCAAAATAGTAACTGCTTTTGTGTGATAAAGAGAGACTACTGAAGAAGGAAACACACACAGAGTTCTCTTCTGTCTCTGGGTAGTTCACAGTATTCCCATAAGTTTCTCTTCTCTTCCATGGAAGTCCTGAGCAAATGTAGCCCTTCACCTGTCTTTAGCACAACAAATTAATTACAGTTTAGTGTTGCTCAGAGCAGTTCAACCACCTATTGAGTAAATTCCTGCTGTTCCAGCTATGCAAGAACAGATTGTTTTAATATGCAGTTTTCACAGGAGCCGACTAGCTATAAACTGAGTGGTTACAATGACCACTGTTTGTACAAAGCAGCTCTCATTCTGTTCTTAAGAAAAGCTGGATCACCGCAATAGCTAGGGTGAGTAAATCAATAATTAAAAAAATGCGTAAAGAGTGCACTAGAAATTTGACAAGGAATATCCTAAATAATTTATCTGATGAATACCATTTGACTGTCCTCAAAGCTGTTCAGATAAGGAAGCTTTTCAAACCCATGATTGGAAATGTTTGCAGACATTATTGTTGTGTATAAGCCACCCTGCTCTAGAGAGCTGCATTTTAGAAATTAGGTCAGACTTCTAAATATGCAGTTAAATTAAAGCAGCACTATTTCCAGATATCCTTAGGATCATTAGTGTCCACTTAAACTCCAAGTTGTGACTAAGTAAGCAGTGTCTGAAAACTGAATGTAGCTTAGCTGGGGTTTTCGCTTGGCCCATCCCATTTAACTTACAAACTGAACCCACACAGTACATTTAATGTTTCCTACAAATTACTTCTTTTTAACATAGCTTCTATCTAGCTGTGACTTCTTAACTCTTCTAATTAAAATCAATAAACTTCATAAGATCATCCTAAACTGCATCTTGAATGTATGTCCGGGCTGCTCAGACACAGGCAAGATTGTTTTTGTCTTCAGCTGAGCTTTCAGGCAAAGCAAGACAAAGCTGGGGCAGTGTTAGAGCAATGCTATACCAAGCACTCTTTTACTGATTTTCACTTCCCACTTTACACAGCGCATGGCCAGGTGTGTTGTGATTCTTCTCACTGCCACACAACAATTTTATATTTCCCAGGTTCAGAAGAAGCCTCAGCCCAGGCTCCTTCCAGAATGACTCAACATCACCGGCAGCAAGGAACATATGGGCGAAGTGACTGGTGTCTTAGAGCTGGCAACATGACACTGAGTGTTAATCAGGGTTGAGCTCACTTGTGGCTTAGGATTCAACAATGCAGACAGACACAGCTAGATATATGCGGTATTGCTCATTTTATGAGTGTTGCTTGGTAAACTTGCACACCCACTCATACAAACCCCCTGTAGCAACATCTTCTTTTCCCACCAAGCTGCTCTTTCTTAGTCATCACAATCCAGCAGAGGAAAAAATAAAATAGGAGGAAGCAATGACAAGTTTTAACAGGGCCCACATCTGATACTTGATACTGATAAGCACAGCTGAAGGAAAATGCCATCAGCCTTCCCACAGCTCAACCAGATGTGAGCAATCCCTTTGAGGTGCAGGAACGTGTGACAGGACTGCTGAAGTGTGATAGTAATGTAAGATGTGTCGTACTTGCCACCTGGAGACCCTACCAGGCTCAGCAGAGTCTAATTAGCTCCCAGCTGGGAGCACCTTACCAAACACTTTTACTGCTGGCTGGGAATTAACCTCTGACAGACCAGGCCATTTTCTGGATCAACAGATCCTTCGGAGTTTATTACTTAGGTTTAGCTGGAAAAAATTTGTATCCCTGCAGACTTCACTATAATCCCTCTATATACTTTTCTTACTCAGAAAACAGAAGTATCTTACAGCTGTACTTGCAATAACTATAAAAGTGCGGTTGTTGTCACAGGACATAGTTATTACTTGCTTAGATGCTGAAGGAGGAACAGAACAGAATGAGAACTGTGCGTTCTCATGCTCAACTTAGGTTAACTTTCAGAATACAAAAAACAGAAACTAAATTCAAATTCTGATTTCATATTATATTTTAGTCTGGTATTAATTATAAACAGGGTGAAAAGAGCAAGAAATCATTATCTTCATTAAAGCAGCTAAAGCTGGGCTAAAATACATATTAAGTGACCAAAGCTTAAAAACCATCTAATTTATTCACTAAATGGATATGACCATACAGCTGGTTGAATAATGAAAATCAAATTATATAAATATTAATTCAATCCTCAGCAAATCTTGCCACTCAGCTCATCTGCTCCTTACCAGATGTAATATTGGTATATGGCTGTTGTAGTTTGAAATTTGATCAGGCATTGAGAAGTTGCTGTGGCAACTTGTGAAAATATTTGTCTCTGCAAAGCTGTAATGGTGGGTTTGGAGCTTTTGTTTTCAGATTTCCTGCTCTTCCTTCTTCTTTCTTCACGGCACTTTTCATCTGTGTTCAGAGAGGATGCATATGTCACTGTGTTCTGAACATGACAGACATATTGCTCTGGAAACATGACGAATAGAAAGAGTGGTAACTCAATGATAAGGAGAAGAAAGGTCTAATCTGAATTCCATGCTCTGCTGAAGTTCCTTGTTTATGGCCATAGGAATTGGCATTTTGGAAACAGAGGACTGTTACGCAAGCACATAAACATCCAGAGAACTGGACTTTTAAATGCTCACTGACTCTGAGGGGCATGTGCATGAACTTGATGGACACCATGTTTTCACAAGAAGAAGGAACATTCTACAAGAATGTGTGTAAGTCTCATCCCTTTGAGGGGTTGGAAATTGCAGTTTGGCTCAGTTATATAAGAACATGTAAATAATATCTGTACATCTTCATGGTGGTGGTGGGTGTTATGTGGGGTGTATTAAATGTCTTGCTTGTTTTTTTACCCAAATCAAGTTAGTTTTGAGATTTTGCCTCTAATTTATAAGTAGTTTCCAAACCATCTTTGATTTGTTTTTGTCCATTAGGATATTAATTGAATTAATTGGTTAATTTTGTCTTCAGTTTAAACCCTTGAGTATGGCTAATACTTGCAATATTGGGTACTGATAGCAGAAGCTGTTAACAGGTATTGCCACTAGTTAGGTACTAGGGGCCAAGAAAGGCACAAAATTTGTGGAAGTCAACAATCACAAAAAATCTTAAATCACAAAGCTTAAATCCTGTGAGTATTGGACCAATAGCTGACAGGCGTAGTTACTATCATTTTTATCTTTGCAGTTGTATACTGCAAAACTTTTAAAATATTTGTTGCAGTTTCACTACCCTATAGAGGATTGTCTATGGCAACCCTCCACTAAGAAGGGAAGTAGGAGACTGCAAAATCAGTCTCCTTTGAGCTGATGCTCAAAGTGCTGACCTACTGCTTGGTTTCTGACATGGAAACTGCAGTTCTGTGGCACTGATCTCTCATAAACACACTTACAAAAGTAGTTATATTTCTCTGCCAGGAGAGAATCAAATGACCTTCAAAGCAGCCAAAACCTCTCCAGACTGGAATATCTATACTCACCAGAAGTTATGAGCAATCCTACTTCATCATGAACATAGTACTTTTCTTCATTGCCTTGCAAAATACCTTGCATTCACATAGGTTTGCTGAGTTCAGTAAAAAGATATCCAGAGAAAGGCTTAAAGCTTATATTTATATTCTATTTCACATCTACTTTGACTTACCTCAAAATGTTTAGTATGCAGAGTAAATTAGTCTGTAGTTCAAACCTAGAATTCCATTAACTAAGGGTGACAACAATAAAGGCCATATTTACAAAGTAATGGTAAGTACTGTTGTTATTATTGAGTATACTTTTCTGGGACATTGTGTAGCAAGCACCCACCCCAGAGCTGCACCTAATGACATCAACAAAAATTAAGAAACCATAAGGCTTTTAGGCTGAAATGGTAAGTTCTGTTAGAAACACGAGGTATCTGCCTGCTTTATATCAGGGAATTGGAAGACCCAATAGAAATAATAGAGCCTACTGGGAAAGGAAGTTTGTTTCTTGAGCATGTATTGCAAATAATGGACATAAACACCACCTGTGCATGATGCTCTAAGTGTCCCTTAAAACACTTGGGAACAACAAAATGTGGAAGTAATGCTTAGAGCCCAGACTGGCAAAGAAGGTTTCAGTTACTTCACTGCATGACACTATTTAATTGAATCTCATGCCTCTAAGAAGTATCTAAAATAATAAATGAGTTAGAGTAAAGCTGAAAAAGCCTACGGCTTTTATTGAAGTTGTAAACTTCCTGCCTCTACACACATGAGAAATTAGGACTTCAAAGAGTCATAGGTAGGCAGACTTGGTATCATTTGTTTATTATTCATGAAAACTCTAAAAAACTTGAGGGCTTCTTCCCTTCTCTCCCTAAAAAACCAGCAACTATATGTTTATTATAAACAAAATCCACACCTCTCAAGTCTGTCTTCATGCTTTAAGCAGTCAGTGTCTGTCCTGGTTTCGGTTACATCTTGACTGTGACTGTAAAAACAACTTTGTAGTATTCCTGTATTTTCCTGCAGGAATACAGAATCACAGAATCATAAATATTGAGGCTGGAAAAGACCTCTGAGATCATCAAGCCCAGCTAAACAACCCCAGCTCCCTCAGCCTCATTTCGTAAGATTTTCCCTCTAGTCCCTTCACCAGCGTTGTTGCTTTCCTCTGGAGCACCTCCAGTACCTCAATATCTTTCTTGAATTGAGGAGCCCAGAACTGCACACAGTACTCAGGGTGAGGTCTCAGCATTGCCAAGTACAGGGAAAGAATTACATCCCTAGTCCTGCTGGCCACACTATACCTGATACAAGCCAGGATGCCATTGGCCTTTTGTGCCACCGGGGCACACTGGCTCATATTTAGACAGTTGTCAACCAGTACTCCCAGGTCCCTCTTTATCAGGCTGCAATCCAGCCACTCATCCCCCAGTCTGCAGCTCTGCTGGGGGTTATTATGCCCAAAATGTAGGACCTTGAGCTTGGTCCTGTTAAACCTCATCCCATTGGCCTCTGCCCATTGACTCAGCCTGTCCAGATCTCTCTGCAGCATCATCCTCCCATCCAGCAGATTGACACTCCCCCTCAACTTGGTGTCATCCATGAATTTACGAAGGGGAGATTCAATCCCCTCATCTAGGTCATCAGTAAAAATGTTGAATAGAACTGGGCCCAGCACTAATCCCTAGGGGACACCACTGTTCACTGGGCACCAACTGGATGGGGCACCATTCACAGCCACTCTCTGTGCCAGGCCATCTAGCCAGTTTTTAACACAGCAGAAGAACTCAGGCTGTAGAAAGTACAAATAACTTAACTCTCTAGACTGGACTCATTCATTTTCTTATGTCATGTTTTAAAAACTCTGATGACAAAATTAAGCGATTAATTGAGCTAAGGTGCAAAGGAGCTGAAATAAATACAGCACAAGGATGATTCGAAAAGAAACCACATCTGAACTGAAGCTGAAAAACAAAACTAATTTGATTTGGGGGAAAAAAAGAAGCAACAAGGTATTTAATTCACCCCACCTAAAAAAAAACAAATCCACATTCCCACTAAGACATATGGATGTTAATCACAGTGTTCTTACATAACTGAGCCAAAACATCAATGTCCAAACCCTAAAAAGGCAAAAAAGATTTCCAGCCACTCCTGTTTTTTGTAGAAATATGGTGTCCATGAGGTTCATGCACAGGTAGCTCAGCATCATCAGGAATTTAAAAGTCCAGTTCTCTTTTCCATGTCCTTTCATCCTAGTCCTTCATTTCAAAATGCTGATTCCTGCGTCCATGAACTGTGGAATACTCTTTCCGTTTCAGCAAACCATGTAAATCCAGATGAAACTTTGTTTCAGCTGATCCACGAGGTTCCACATTGTCTAGAAACACATCATGTTTCCAGGGCAAAATAGTTGTTGAGTACAACCACTAGTGACATGCACATCCGCCTCAAAGGTGGCCCCACCAGCACTGAGTACAGAGAATCACTTCCCTACTCCAGCTGGTCACAATAGCTCTGATATAAGGCAAGATGCCATTGGCCTTCTTGGCCACCTAAGCACATTGCTGGATCACATATAGCTGATTTTCAATCGATGCTCCTTGGTCTCTTTCTGCCAAGCAGTTCTAGTCATTCCCCTTGAAGCCTGTAGTGTTACACTATGTTATTGTGACCCAAGTGCAGGAGTTGACACTTGGCCTTGTTTAAGTTCAATACAATTGGGCTCAAATCATTGATCCAACCTGTGCAGATCCCTCTGTAAAGCCTCTCTACGGTCAAGTATATCAATACACCCACCCACAACCTTTCTAAGGGTCCTGTCATACACACCATCAGTAAAGATATTAAACAGGAATGTCCCCAGTTCTGAGCCTTGGAGAGCACTTATTTATACAGATTGGTCTAAAGGAGCATTAATGTATCTATTGATTTGCCTCCTTCCGGTTTTGTTTGCATGATGACCACCTTTTGAATAGAATCATAGAATCGTTAGGGATCAGAAGGGACCTCAAAAGATCATCCAGTCCAATCCCCCTGCCACAGCAGGATCACCTAGACCAAGTTGCACAGGAACACATCCAGGCGGGTCTTGAACATCTCCGGAGAAGCAGACTCCATTGTATACAAAGTGTTTTTTATTGGCAGCAACTTTGACAAGTTTTATATGTGTATATATATATATATATATATATATATGTTTAACCAGAATTTACCGTTTTCCTGGTAATGATATGTAGAGTTATTTCAGCTCTGCCACAGTGTTTAGGTATTTTGCTGCACAGTAACTTCTTTCCTGAAAATGTACCAACCTGCTCCCAAGAAGTTCTGAGGCTTCAGTTTTTTACAACTCTGGGAAAAACAAAAGGTTCTGAGCTGGTGATAGAGGGCTTCCAGACTCTATATTTCTAGTTTCTTTCACATAGAATTAAAAAGAAATATGTTTATACCATATGAAGAAAGAATGCCAAAAGCAAAATATTGAAATGCTGTGTAAAATTTCATTCTTTTTTTCCATGTTTCCACTCCAGTCTCTCTCACCTTCTCATTTAATACTGTTTGTGTAGGAGAAACAAAACTTTTTAAGAAAAACAATGCTCTTAATGTACTTCATAGCTTTTTAACACTCATTTTTATAGTTCTGCCCCTGCAGATTGATTGTTGGGAAAGGAAGACAGGGCTAGAAAAATAGGACGCTTTACAGATATTTCTGTATGCAAATAAACAATGCAACACCAGCCATCTCTTTAAATGGATTCTGCCATCAGCACTCCCCAGCAGATAGACACTCCCCTGGGATTTAGGTAATGCAATGTACCACAAGGATGACTGGGTTTATCGACAGTAGTCATTTCTCTCTGAAGCTTATCGTCATGCAGTGCAGTATCTTTAAAGGCAGAAACCAAGGTGAGCAGAGAATCTCTCTGCAGATATACAGTGGGGAGTTGTTACACAGTAAATCACTAAAAGGAGATAAACAAAAGATATATGATTATTGGAAATCACATCCTAGCAAGTGACTTCCTATCAATTTCATGGTCTGAATGTTCGTATAGTCAGTAGCCACACATTCTATGTCTCATATGTTGTAGCTTGAATAATTTGTGAATTTTTATGAGAAGAAATGGAAATAGCAAAGTGCAAGCAGAAGTCTCCAAACCTCCCCCTCTCAGTCTGAAATTTGGAATTGCATTAACCACAGCATCAGAGACGAAGAATGATTCTGCAAATATCATATGCCACCAGCATTCCAAACAACAAGGGTGATCAGGAGAGAGTCAAATGATGCGGAGTCTGTCTCTTGCTTACCCTTTGATTTTCTTTCAGTAACATGAGGATACTAACAGTTCTACTTCTTTTTGCTAAGCATTTTTGAATCTGTGAACAGAAATTGCACAGTGCAAAGTAATATTACTAATTATTTTTATCAGGGTGCTGACTGGATCTGATAAGTCCTGTCATGAGGGATTGTGGAGAAATATAGAATACAAACAGTAAATGTCCCAAAGCTATTATTAAACAAAATCCCTGTACAAAGGTAAGACTGAACAAAATATCTGAGATACTCTATCTTTTCAAGTTAGCTAACCCTTCTGAAAACTGTTGATGCACCCTGAGTACTCTCCTTTGCTGCCTGAAACTGACTGGGAGTCAGCAATGCTTGGCAGAAATCAGCCCAATACTTTAAACAAGCTGAGCTGTAGGTGAATGCGACAAGTAGAAAACAAACATTCTTCTGGAAGTGGAATTCACAGAAGTGAGCTTAGAAGAGTTTTACCCAACCTGAAGACTCTCTTTACTGCTGAGTTTGGTGCATAATTTGTAGCAGCACTGGATAGTGATAGATCATCCCTTCTCCTCTTTCTCTTTCTTTCTCCTTCTCCTTCTCTCTTTGCAAAA
>VZRI01010148.1:0-44300 GCA_013397515.1 Upupa epops | reverse complement strand
TTTTTCCCCTCCCCCTTCCCTCTTAAAAAAAAAAAAAAAAAAAAAAAAAAAAAAAAAAAAAACGAAAAAAACAAAACAAAACAAAGAAAAAAACCCAGAATGAGGGAGGAGGGAGAAAAAAAAAGGAAGAACAGCTCCAAACACCTGCAAAATACTAGAGGAATAATTTTTGTATCATCCTTAATTTACTACTAGCAGAGCCTATTCTGCCCTGACAAATGATTGCCTGACTTTGTTCTTTATGGTTTCATCATCTCTGGGCTTCCTATAACTTTAGATTCATGGAACAGTTTCAGACCTTCAAGATCATCAAGTCCAGCCTTTTCCTATCCCTGTCATCAACACTAAAACTTGCCCTTCAATGCAGCATCTATTCTTCTGTTAAACACCTCCAGGGACAGTGATTCAACCACCTCCCTGGGCAGGCTGTTCCAAAGTCTGCAAACTCTTTCAGCAAAGAAATGTCTCCTGACATCCAAACTGAACCTCCTCTGGTGCAGCTTAAGGCTTTTTGTCCCTCATCCTATCACTCGCTACTAGGGAAAACAGACCAACCCTTGCCTCTCTACAACCTCCTTTCAAGTAATTGTAGAGCAATAAGGGCTCCCGTCAACCTCCTCCAGGCTAAATGGCCCCAGATCCTCCAGCCTCATACAACTTATGCTTTCCAAATCCTTTACTATCTTGGTAGCTGCCTCTGTACCCTCTCCAGACCTTGTGTCCCTCTTGTAGTGAGGGGCCCAAAACCAGACACAGTACTTCAACTATTCAATCATCAAGATAATGCAAAAATTATTCTGTCTGTCTTAGAAGTACTCTTTAGGGATTTTCCTGACTTGGGAGTGTATCTGTGCTTAAGGACATAGTTTAGTGATAGGCTTATTAGAGTTAGGTGAATGATTGAACTTGATAATCTTATACGTGTTTTCCAACCTAAATGATGCTATAATTCTATGTGTTTCTTCACAATGAGGGTGCTGAGACTCTGGCACAGGTTGCCCAGGGAGGTTGTGGCTGCTCCCTCTGTGGAAGTGTTGAAGACCAGATCGGATGGGGTGCATAATTCATATGCACCTGGTAACCTGGTCTAATGGGGGGTGTCCCTGCTCATGGCAGGAGAGTTGGAACTATATGATTTTTAAGGTCCCTTCCAACCTGAACCATTCTGTGAATCTATAAAATTTTCACATCAGACAAAATAGACACCTAAAACATAAATACTTATGTTTGATCAAGTGGCAAGCAGGAGGAACAAGAGGAATTCCAGGAAAAAAATATTTGTTTAGGAGTGTTTAGAAGAAAGGAACAATTCTATGCAAAAAGTATAAGGTTGTCAGGAAAAGATCAATAAGACAACATAATTACAAATATCTGATGGATTTTGACTATGTATATTGTTTACAAGCTACTCAATAAAGCTGTATTTTTACTATGATAGGGCTAGCTATGGCAGCTGAGGAGATATGTGGGAGGAAAACCTGAACAATAAGGACCAAAAAAATGACCAAAGAAAAAGTGTACGAACTACTTATACTAACTCTGCAGCTAAAGCCAGTATCTCTGACTGCCTGGGAGAATGCACAAGATAAACCGACTTAGTGGTGATTATTAAAAAAAACAAACTTCCTAAGGCAGTTATTTGACTCTCTTCAAGATTGACAGCACTCAGTGACTTGAGACAAAACTTTCATTAACTCCTTTATTTAATCATGGAAGGGCAGTCTTGCTGTTCTGTGAAATGTCCCAAATCCAGTGCAAGCCAGTATGTGTACGGCAGCAGATCCAAGAAAACACAGAAATCAGTGTGACATCCTTTTTGTGTTGTTCTGACACTGCTATGTGGTACTCATCTGAAAAATACAGTAGGTTCCCTCCCACCAAATTACCAGTAATGATAAATGCCAGTTCCTCATATTTCTATTGACCGGAAACTTATACATTTTAAAACAGGTATCACTTAGCATTTCTGGCATCAGCAGTGAGTTTGTTGCAGTTATCGTGAACGCAATGGGCACACACTCTGGAAAGCCTCAGCGAAGGAGTTTCAGAATGTAAGGGGAATATAACATTTACAAAGTAATCCATAAAGCACACTCTCTGGGTCTACTTGAGAAGTAAAACTCAAAGATGTCTCAATTTCAAATTACAGGCTTTATAGATACTGATAGTTTTGACTTTTTAGACTTATATCAAGGTAGGGGTGTTAGTAAGGTTATTGGTCTAGCTGGTCACTTTGTGGGGTCAATGTCAGGATTTGGTCTTTTCCAAGTTACTGAATCACTAACCTTAGCCTGGTCTCATACAAGATCGTAATCTATGAAGGTAGTAGATCACAGCCTCTGGCTTACTAAGATAACAATAATTTATTGGAGCAGCAACTTCAGTGAACTTACTTCAGATCAAAAATCCATCAGGCCTGTGTGGGATATGCTGATAAAATGATGCGGTTCTCTGTAGCTGTTCTCTTGGTTGCTTGCTGCCACACCAAAGCCCTCATGACATCGTTGACACAGCCCCTCTGTCTCACTGAGCCACTGACTTGTCACAATCTTTAGAAGGTTCTGTCTCAACTTCTCTTGATTTCAATGTGCTCAGATTGATGTTCTTACCATAAAAAAATCAAAGAAAATGAAGTATTAGTTGAATACTAAGCAAACAGGACATCTGTGCTTTGATAAATGTCTTTCTGATCAGAGTGATATATATAGGGTATAAAGCAGTCCACTAACACGTTTAGGAAAATGCTCTTTCAGTACTGCATCTAAGGAAAACTAAGCAGAACAGAGACAGGATTTAGGCTTACTTCAAGCATTCACAGGCTTACTGCCACTATAAATGAACAACTGAATTGACTCATTTTCAGACACAGGTGTTTAACATGAAACTTGGTTATATGACTAGTGACACTGGAATTGAACTAATAGTAGCTGACATATGAACCAAATAAAACTCAGCATTGCTGGTTTGGACTAGATCAGGAGGGGGAAGACAAAGGGCAAAACCCAAAAAGTTAATGAGATGAGGATTATGAGATGAGTCTGTGAGATGAGGATTGACGATATTAGAATAAAAGGTATTTTTCACTCTTTCATTAGAAGAAGCCAATAACTTCTTTTCATGCAGCATTAAGAATCAGTAATTAAAGTGATTTTACCAAATGGGGAATATGTTCCATTCACAGACAACATAATGTAGATTATTATGGATTTTTCATTTCTCATGAACAGCACTAGGTAGATGTTGTTCTTCTTATACCATAATCTTTGGAGGTTTTAAAAATTTCCATTGCAAATAAGACCGTCCCAAAGGGGATTGTATTATTATTGGCCTCTCAGATATTATTCCTGGTCTCTCTTCCTTTGGCCTAGTTAACAGGGTGAAGAGATGCCAGTGCCATCTCATAAAAAAACTACTACAGCTTATGTAATTCTTCTGTGGTTTTAATTAAATATTAATGTGAGGTTTTTTTCCTCTCCCTGTGTTTGTATGTGGAGATCTGAAAGAAAAACAACAAAGCAACTATACTAGGAAATGAGAGAAATCCTAAGCTCTGCCTTGCTTGTTTTTGATAAGGCCCCTTCCTGTCCTAAAGAGCTAGCATTAATACTGTAGCTCTTCAGTCTTCATTCTTTTTTTAATAATAGTAGAAGAGATTGTGATATATGGGGAGAAAATAAATTTAACAACAGCCTTTAGAATAAACAGCTGGATTTTTCTAATGAAAAAAATCAAAATTTCCTGGTACATTTTGCTGTCTAAAGTTCTCAAGATCAGCAACAACCCAGTTACTTTCTTCACTAACAGGTTATAAAAAGCCCACAGGATGACATTTATCTATATTCTATCCACAAGCCAGAGGAAATTCTTGTTTTAATTTCTAGAAAACAAAGGCAAATCAGAGATAAAAGCCTTGCATAGAATTTCCCACACTGTTCAGAATATTTTACCTGCTTTTCATCCAGATCTACTTACAAGAAAAAACATCCTTCACAAATATCCTATATAACTTTCAGACATTTCTATGTGTGAGAGAACAGTGTGTACAAATCGGTAGGTTACCAAACCTTAAATGAGCAAGAATGCTATTAAATTATCATTCTTTTAGTCTTTCAATTCATGTCTATTTAACAAAAGGAGAAGCTTTGTTTTGCTCTCTAATCACTAGGTTACGATTCTCACCATTCTAACTTAAACTAGGAAAGGAAACAGAAACTAGTAGACATATAGATGAAAAAAGGAAGAAAGATGCTGAATCATGGGAGCATCAGAAGCAGTCAAAACCCTGATATGATCGCCTGATCATCAATTCTACCTAGTGCAGGTGATGTCAAAACTAAAGTGCTCAAATTTACTGATTCAGCACTTCTTGCTTATGAGACTGATTTCAAGTCAAAAACATTCCAAAGGACAAACTCATCTCTAGTTTACAGGGCCTATATCAACGTAAATGTTTCAGTTAGGCAAATAGATTTATATCACCTATTTGCAGGACTGGAACTGTGAACAGGTTAGCGTTCCTAGCTGAATAAAATGATGTCAAAGAAAAACTACTAAATAATTTATTCAGCAGTCAGCAAATCAAGGTTCTTTGGCTAGCGTCAAAGTAAAGGCTTTATGGCAAAAATATATGCCTGAAGCATATCTAACTTCTGGATTTATGCAAGGTAGAGGTTTCTGTTAAATTATTGAATTAACATTTTTAGCTTTCTGAGTTGATGCCAATTCTCACTCTTCTGAAGTCTTAATTTATGTTAATTTTCCTGTCCTGAGTAAGAAAGTAAACCTTGCTGAGCAGCAAAATAACACACTTCCTTTGTCTTAGAAGTCTAAAAGTCTAAAAAGATCATTCTGGTTCAAGGTGAAAGAGGTAGTACATCCAAGTGGTCAAACAACACTTTGCTGAGTAGAATAGGAGAAATTAAAAGAAGGCTGCCAGTACTGTTAAAAACAAACAAACAAAAAAAATCATTAAGAGAAAGAAGGATATTCAGGTCATTAACTCTGTAATCTAAATGTTTAACACTGCATTCCAGATGTAGGGTATAAGATAATCCAGTGAAAGTTTCAGCTAGCAGTCATATCATTACTGCAGGCACCTATAATGCCTACACACCCAGTCTCTTCTCCTAGTATGTGCAGTGTCTATGGAACAGAGACATGAGCATAACCCTCCAGGAACAATGAAATAGGGGACTAAAACACAAAAAAACCCAGAACAAAATGTTATCCTTGGAACTCCTAACCATTATAACTAAGATTCTGAGGCCCTGGCATTTGTGACTAGAATTTGGGGTTGGGAACAATGTTCAAATGGATGATTCAGCACTTTTTAGACAAAAAGAAACGTTTTTCTTTATCTCAACAGAGGAAAGCTTTCAGGCACTGAAATGTTTTACTTCTCCATTGTTTTCATCATGTTGCAAGAAATTTGCTACATGTAGATGGAAACCTGGGGGAAAATAGAGCCCCAGGGGAGGGAAGGAGCCTGATAGTAGCACAGGTCCCAAACAACCCAGTTGTGAGGTACAGTATAGAATTATCAAAGTTCTACAATTACTTCCTGGGAAATTAAAGATGAAGTTTCAGTTGTCATTTTCTTCCATTTACAGCATCTATTTGAGAAGGATTTGGTGCATTTACAAAGCAGGTGGCCAGATGATAGTCCAGTAGGCTTTTTTTTTCCTTTTTTTTCATCTCTCAGGCTGCTCTTATCCTTAAGATAGAAACGCACATGATAGAAATTCTGTTCAGGTCTCCAGATGGACATAAGGTGTTGCTCAGAGAGCAATAAGGATTGAAACTGATGTTGTATTTTATAATTAAAAACATCTCAGTATATAAGAGGAGTTCTCAAGGTTACTACTGATAAAAATGGCAGCTTGCAAAGAGTAGAATTACTTTGTTTTGTGCCATGGCTTTTAAAAAAACTCAGACATGTTGGAATGTTTCTGTTTGCTTTTGTCTATGCTTTTTAGATAGGAAATTACAGAAAATACATGAAAGAAGCTTGGAAGGAAAATAGAAGCTGTAGTGATTAAGGAGGAAACATATAAGGAGCAAAACAAAAGTATGAAAACCTTGGAAAATCACAGAGGGGTAAATGACAAGGGAAAAGAAAAAAACCTCAAAACTGAATCTTGAGATAAATAAGCTCTATCATACCTTGAAAACACTACACTCTAAATGTAAAAAATCCCCACATGAAATAATAGATACGGCAATAGCTGTTCCCCTGTGTTCTCTCATTGCCTAGGTTCCATTTCTACATCCTCCAGATTAGAGATAGCAATTTTATTTCTGTAGCAAAACAAATGACACATAGCAGGAAAGATAGTAATGGCAGCTAGTAAAAATCATGTTGCCCATGAAAGGTAAGTGACTCAATTACTTCACCTGTGAAGGGACCGGGAATACGTGGGTAGGAAGCTTGATACAGACCTATAATCCAGCTGATGATGTCTTACTGTGAGAAGTATGCCTCTATAATACTTTACATCTCTTTAAAAAAGTGTAATCTTCCATTTTTTGAACCGTGATAAGGTGCAGTTTATTTTACAGTCTTTTTCATTTGGAAATTCTACATGCATTTAGTGAAGGAAACAAGCAATGGCATGACACCTAATAGTACATTATGTGTGTTTGAATATCTCAGCTAAATTATTTGAAGCCTAAAATTTGTACAAATTCATTTGTCTGTAAAAAATTAACTAAACTTTGTCAGAATTTTTTACATTTATATTTAAAATTAAGTCTGTGGTAACATGAGCCATGGTTTAATTCCCATAAAACTCTAATAAAAGAATAATTTTTCCTCACCTTTCTGTTTGTAGTGGATTTTACCGGAACTTCTTGAAGACTGCATCAATAGTGACATGCCACAATCTAACAGACTGTAGTGGGTGGGAAGAGGTTTTCTGCTTTAGGGAACTGTGAATAGTTTGCTGATGTTGCAGTGAATTCAGTTCACTACATGTTAATCACAAAAAACTTATGAGATCAAAGCAGCATATCTTCACCTCAATCTTGGAGCTGCTATCCACCTTTCTCACCCTCTCTCCTGAAGAACACTTGACATAGAACATTATGGAAAACTGGACTGTTGCAAAGTATGTATCAGAAAAAATCTACTGGGAATGTCATGAGACACTGCAGTATAAAGGCATCTTGACTTAATTGAGGAGGAAGTTGCTCTCTGGGCACTGTTACCATATTTTTCTTCATACTAATTCTGCTTCTGTGTCTGAAATATCACTATGGGAAATGATGCCAGATGTTGTTTGGATGAAGGTGACAGAAAGTGTTATAATACTGGATGAATCTGGCATATTTTCATCACCTATAATAAAGTTCTACCTGCAAGAGCAATGATAATTTACAGAAACTGATGAGCTTTAGCTGAAAAGAAGTTATGGCCAGCACTGGTTAACCAGCATGGAATTCTGTATCCCACTGAGACCTCACTGTGAGCAAGTTTCTAATAGCAAATTTATGAGTAATGGGCTAAATTTATGCTGAAAATATTGAGTTTTAGCCTTGGGAAAATTTAATTCAGTGTTTTAGGCACTTAGTACTAAGAACAGAAAGCACTTGCTAGTTTTGGTTAAAAAACAAAGAAACCTGAGCAGATGCTTCACAGTACTTTATATAGCATACTTTTCAAAGAGGAGTATTTTATCTTACCTTTTTTTTTTTTCTTCTCCAGAACTGATGATAATAATTTGGGGTTTATTACACATCATATCATCTTCTGAGCTTTCTTTTTGTTTTTTTTTTTTTAATTTCTTTCTTTCCTCTGTGCTCTTTTCTCTATTTTACTTATACATTTGCCAGTGAAAAGGGGAACAGAAAATAATATGCTGTCAGATGTTTCTAAAACAGAAAATATTTGTTGACATACACTCAGAGAATGTTTGCAGAAAGCATATAGCATCTCATTGTACCCCACATCCACAGTGTACAGTCTCAGAGACATTTAAATTACAAATACTCCTATTTTGAGCCTCTAGAGTAATTTCACTTTAAGTGAGATTAAGATTCAGAGTAAGTATTATGAATGAGACTGTTACTCAATTCAGATGACAGTTTTCATTATAAAGTGCTGGTTTTGGTGGCTTATAATTTTGCTGAACTTTAATCTTTCAGGCTGAAGTGCTCCTCACTGGCAGGATGGGGCTGTAGGCTATGTAGTTCTGAAGGATGATTTAACTATCAGAAGTACAGGCTGTCGCCTACAATGAAATTTCATTGTAGTTCATCACAGCATATTTTTACTTCCTCTCACTAACTTAATAGATATGCTAGTGGCTTTTAGCTCAATCTTTCCTTGTCACTTACCAAAGTCAAGATGAGGTTCTGATGAGGACATGAAAGACCAAGAATGGTTAGAAGAAAGTAGTCATGATCCTGTTGTGAATTCTACTGTCAACTTCTACTTTTGGTCTCTCTTCCCATATTATATTTGTGGGAATGTCAATGGGAGGTTGAAGGAGGAACAATCCTGAGTGGATTTTCCACTCCTCTGTTAGTTAAAAACAATGTATGCATGTATTTATTTAATCAAATAGTGGTAAGTTTACAGATGAAAAATGTGATGTGATGTAGCAAACATGCTAGACTAATTTCAATTTCTCATTTTATGGGACCTAATTAAATTAATTTGCAGAATTACAGATTACTCATAGCATCTTCTCCCATCAAGAGATTCAGTAGAGGTAATTACAGTACTAACCTAAAAGTAGCCAGAAAAGACAATTTCTCACAGTAGGAAATCAAAACTGAAACATACTTTTTTGTCCACCTGTTCCCTGAAAGGAAGGGCAAATTTATTAAGGAATAAATCCCACTGCATTCTAGCTGGTCCTCAGAGATTAGAGGGGCTAAGTGCAGCTGGATTTATTCTGTAATAGGGGTGCCAATTAAGGAGTATTGTTATAGGTCCAACACCAGGTTCACAAACAGCCTGATTGCTGTAGGTCTGGTTCTCCCTCTGAAGGAATATTTGAGTGTGTGAATAGCAATATTTGCTATAGGTCTGACACCAGATTCATGAACAGCCCATATGCTGTAGCTCTGGTTTGTGTTCATGGGAATCAGCCAGATTCACAAATAGTCTTATTTATTCACACTTGCAACATATACAGATTCTTTGAGATTGATGGAGATTAAATAACTAACTGCAGAAAACACTGTGTCACCAAAGGAGTACAAACAAAAAAACATAGAGATACTTGGAGCAGCTGAGGCACAAATTCTTACCCAAATATGTCCCTATTTGGAGTAAGCAAGGAGGAGAAACCATCAGTTTGTCCTTAGGAATTGGTGTCAAACTCTCATCCACAAAATCAGTCCCCAAAAGGACTGATATTTATGGTTTGGTTTTCTATTAATGTGCAATGTGTGGGGGAAAGACCATAGTCAAAGATTATGTGGGTTTAGCAGTTGCATAAATGCTCCTCGGTGGGCAATTAGCTTCTCTGCCAGTAAGGCCATTGTATTCTTCCAGGAAGTGTTAGCTGCTGATAAAATCACCTGGCCTATCTTTTTGTGTCAATGCAAGGTTATGGCTGCTGGGGCCTCCACCCTACCCGAGTCTGTGCTCTAGACACTAGGTGGTTATCAGCAGTGGGGACTTTCACAGAAACACAGAATCATTGAGGCTAGGAAAGAACTCTCAGATATCAAGCCCAGCCTATGATCTAAAGTCATCACAAAAAGCTAGACCACAGCACTAAGTGCCATGTTCAGTCCTTTCTTAAACACCTCTGGGGATGGGAATTCCACTACCACCCTGGGCAGTTCATTCTAATGCCTAACTACCCTTTCTGTGAGGAAGTGCTTCCTAATATCTAACCTAATCATGCCCTGGTATAGTTTCCTGCCATGCCCTCTTGTCCTATCACTAGTTGACTGGCATAAGAGTCTGATCCCCACCAGTCTGGAACTTCCCTTCAGGTAGTTTTAGAGTGTGATAAGGTCCCCCCAAGTCTAGTCCAGGCTAAACAATCTTAGCTCCCTTAGCCTTTCTTCATAAGACTTTTCCTCCAGTCCCTCAAATTGATTTTCTGGACCCACTCCAGTACCTCAATCTCTTTCTTGAAGTGAAGGGCCCAGAACTGCACACAGTACTTGAGGAGAGTGCCCTGTATAGGGGGAGAATGACACCTCTAGTCCTGCTGGCCACATTATTCTTGATACAAACCAGGATGTCATTGGCCTTTTGTGCCACCTGGGCACATTGATGTTTCGTATTTGGCCGGTTGTTGAGCAGCATTCCCAGTTCTCTCTCTGTTTCTGTGGACTTTCTGTGGACTTCCCGTGACTTCATGTTTGTACTCTGCTCTCACACGCCTACAATGTTATGGAACTAAATAGGGCAATCTTTGCAAGGCTTCTGGATACTACTGTGTGGAAAATCATGGAAAAATTAATGAAGGTATTGATAATATTGGCCACAGTTTACTATAAACAGACATGACTATATACACGAGAAAAAAGATTAAAAATGTTGACCAATGGGTCTGGAAAAGTGATGTCCATTCTGTACTCTGAATGCAGTAGGGGTTTACTAAACAAAACCACTGTGCGATCATACAAAGGTCTTCTGACTAACCAATACAAGCAATTGAAACGGTGTCTTTCTGAACTTGTCCATGCTTGACTTCATAGCCTTGATATAATTAAAATCACCTGAGAATTTGTGTACTTTTGCAATGAAAATCAAACAACTGAAACAATGCAGAACAAAACAGCAATAATTATGCAATGTACACAGGGGCAGTCTAGAACAAGATACTCCTACGTGTGCTTGAGATAATGAGAAATTATAGATCTTTTTCAATGCTGCAATGAACAAGAAATGTTTTTTTCCACAGATCCCTAAATCAGCATTAAGATTCCCTTTTCAAAGGTTGCTCCTTGAAGTTAAATATATTCATCCATATACAGCACAATATAATTAAGAACCTCAGATCATCAGCTCTTGTGTAACTGTATTAACATCATAGTACTTTGAGAATTGTAAAAGGTATTGTAAGCTAAAGGATAGCAGTTGTCATGTTTCTGCGGGAGCAGTGCTGGTTGCATCTATTCATAAGCAAGATTGCTTGAGAAAATCTACTCTTCAACAAAACAGAAAGGAAACTATTTCTTACACAAGCCAAGAATGCACATTTGCTTGCTCAGCATAGAGTAGAAGACACTACTGCTACACTACTGGTGTGAACACGTTTCAGATCACACACTGATCTATGCACCTTTGGTTGGCAGGAAATAAGATCTACAAAAATCAGGGAGAGATAAAATGAATTAGAATATCCTACAGTTTGGGGTAATGTGCATATTATGATTTCTTTTTTACCACTACAGTACCAGCTATCAAATACGAAACGGTGTGTGTGTATGAAAACAGGTTATTATTGGCTTCTTCGTAGTCATACAGAATTATTTCAGTGCTATTCCTTTCTCTGCTTGGCATTCTGATGCTTTTGTGTGCAAACCTTAGCTTATTTTACAATTTGTTTTTCCATTAGCTATTTCACAATACCTGGGAATCGCCTGCAAACCATTGTTTGCTGAAATGAAGAGAGTTCATGACTTGTTTGTGACTGTAGGAATTGGCATGATACAATGGAAGACTGGCTTGCAGGTAAATAGAGCAGAAAACTGGCCCTTAAAGAACCTGTTCACACCTAGGAATAAAAGACAGGAATTATGTTTCTATGAGGAAAAGGACTGCTGGAGGTTTCTTTCCCCAGAGTTATGTAAGAATGTGCAATTATTTGCTATATGTCATTGTACTGGGGACTGTATGTTGTGTAAACTAAATATATCTTGTTGATTTTTCCCCAAATTGAGATAGTCTTTGTCTTTTCTCTGACTTTATAAGTGGTTTTGTAGTCTCTTTGTTTGTGGACTAGATTGTTTTGTGTCAACCTGTTAGCATGTTAACTAAATTAATTGATTAAACTTGTTTCAGACCTGATCAACAGGATAAATCAATGACAATAATGGTGAGCCAGGGAAGAGCAGAGATAAAACAGTGACATACATACACATTTATATGCATGTATATATAAAATTAGCCATAAGGAAAATCCTGAACAAATCAGAGAAGAGGGTGAGCTACTCAACCATTTCAGGCTAACCAGTAAGTGAAACAGATAAATACTTTCACTGCTTTCCTATGTAGAGTCTCAGGGGATGTTGAGAGGAAACATATGCCAGTAAATATAAATGGGGACTGCTGCTCACTTTTTAAGTGCAAAACATATGAATAGGTTTGGGTTTTTTAAAAATACTCTTTAAAGAAATACTTTAAAATAATATAAAATTAAATACTTGAGCATTGCAACAAGTATAACTTGTAAACAAGAAAAAGCTGTACCTTTGATTAGTAATACTGTTTATCTTGGAAAGTTGAGAGTCTCTTCTTTCCCGTGTCTGCATATTTCCATATTCTGCATTAATTTTCCTAATTAAGAATTTAAAAATCTAAGCTTTTTTCTATATATGTAAACAAACCTTTGCTGGTTTAATTGTGGCTCTAGAGGGCTGGGCAAGAATAATATAACAAAAAAACAACAAGAAAAAACCCCAGAATAAAAGTATTGTTTTACTTACAGACTATAAGCCTTACAAATGTGAAAATATTTATAGCCATATAATGAATACCATAGAACACAAATGAAAATATACTCTAGTCTGATTAGTGATACATTTTTACTTATAGTTTTGTGAATGCACTTGTTACATCATGTTAAGGAAGAAAAACCTCCTGTTCTCTGCCCTCCTTAATTTTTTAGTGTCCATACATCATGTCATCAAAGTTACAGTCAAATATTTCCAATCATCTTACAGTAAGTTGTTTATTAGGTATTTTTGGGGACTATTTTCTATTTACAATCCATTAAATTTATCATATCTTAAAATATCACAGACATCAAACGTTGCTGAAAAAAAAAGCACGAATATTTACCTTGCTTAGAAATATCAGATTGCATCTATTTCCTCTTGTATTTAATATGTTCCAATATGCCTCATTTGCATGGCAGAATATGTTTGTTACCAGTGAAAAGAAGAGCATACAACCTTGTTATCTTGAATCCTACATTTGTGTATGCTTTATTAAATTTTGTATAAATGTTAGAATATCACAAGTATTTGAAAGAAAACTAGAAGCATTAAAGTACTAAGTCTTTTACAGTTTTCTTTAAAAATGGAAAACTTTGCATTAGTTACGACTTTGAAAAAGGTTGCAACATTAGCTCAACCATTATGAGTGACTTCTATATGTCTATAGCATAACAATACTGTAAATACCTTAAGTACGTGAAAAAAGTAGACCAAAAGACTCTATGAGACACAATAGACATAAAACTATTTTCACTGAAAATGCCCTTTTTCTCATTCAGTTGCTTCAGGCTTTTGCTTACTGTTTTAAAAACACCTATACCCAATACAAATTCATGTAGCTGAAAATGCCTCCATATTCTTCTAATAGCTGAACATAAGCGTCAACCTCAAGTGCCAACTATCACACTTCAGGACCATAAGTAATGCCACCATGTAAATCATTGCAAGAAACAGACTACATCTATATTGTGGAGATTAAATACCATGATCTTGTCGGCTATACAAGGATCCATAAGAGACTCTCACCATTCATGTAGATTCTGTCCAAATCTCCACGGTTTATTAATAGTCTGTTAGACTGTTATCACTACCTCTCATTTTACTAAAGTTTAGCTGCATCTGGCCACAGTTTTTGCTATCTTGCTGTTTCATGGATTTGGAGTGTAGTCTGTTAGAAAATGTTCCTGTTTTCCAAGAATCTTCCAATTATGCAACTGGCTAACTCCCCACTGAGACTACAGCTCTGATTTCTGCTAAAATATTTACAAGGTAGCACAACAGAAGCGGAATGAGTTCTACATTTTCCCTATGCTTCAAAGGATATTTTGTCTCATGTGTCTCAGAAATTATTATAAACATGCTTCTGGAAGGCTCATTGTGTTTTGCCTTTGCTCTGGAACATATTGTGTCACAGGGCGTTAAGTTTTGTTTTCATTTCTTTAAGTAATATTTATTTTATTATTGTTTTATTTAGCTATCTAGGTAACTTTTTTAGTTCTTTATGGGCAAAGCCTTGAAATCTGTAATATAATGCACTTTTTAATTCCAAGCTCAATCAGTAGCCTTCAGTGTTGTTTCTATGCTTATACCAGTCTGGTATTCTAAATTCACACTAACTGAAAAGCCATCCATTTGCTTGCATTGTCTAAAAGCTTTTCCAAGTCATGTTTATTATTGTTCAACAAAATACTATATTTTATTTTCCAAATACATCACTATTGTACTGCATTACCTAGGAATTTTTTTCATGCCAGTACACCCATTTTCTTGCTTATCCTTGTTGCTTAGGCAGTAGACTATTCCAAGGGCAGTGCTTCACTCACCATATGTTGTGAACCACACAATAACAAATCTAAGAGTAGTGCTGGAACATGCAGAAATCTGGATATAAAATTCAATATTGCTTTTCATTCCAGGTGACTTTATTGAGCTCAACTATGTTCCTGTGCATTTTTAGCTATGGTTTAGGGAGCACTTTCAATCTGGGTTCATTCACTGCTTTAGCACACCATCAGGCATTTCTATATTTGGGTCTATTTTAAAATCATGAGAAATACTATACTTTAGAAAAGACTCTAATGAAGATGGCTGTTGGCAAAGGCCCATTAATGACTGAAGTATTAAACACTCTACTTTGTGGCTATTGTGGTCTTTTAATTGATTGGGAAATTTCCAGAGATCAATTTAAAATTGTAGGACCTGAGATTAAGCAGCTCGAGAATGTTTTTCAGTGGATGTTTCTGATTTAGTTACCAAGTTCTGGTCATGTGCATTCCTTAACTAGATGATGCATCTAACACTTTTGCTGCAGCCTGTCCTAAGATTAGGCTGGGTTTTTTGAAGTTAAAAGCTACAGTATGTTCAAATAAAAATAACAAAATTCAACAAAAAATCCCCCAAGACTAAATAAAAAACTAAGAAAGCCCAAATGAAACAATAAGAAACAAAACTGAAGAAACTGCAGGAAAAAGCATTTCCCAAGAAAACTCTCCAATCAAATCAAATTACAATAGAGAACAGATTTTTTTGCAGTTTAGTGCAAAAGAGAGGGAAGGAGGAAAAAATTGAGTACAAAGACACATAAAGATCCAATAGTTCTGCAAATGCCATCAACAATGATGTGAGAAAATAATTAAGGTAAGCAGTTGAAAAAAAAGTGAGATTAATTTCAATCTTCTGGAAAATTACAGGTTTAATTCAACGCAAAGTGTTGCGAAATAATTTTCCCTCACTTTCATACAATTTAGGTATGAAAGTAACGTAGGTACATTTTTAAAGAAAAAATGCCATTTTGAATTAAAAAGTCAAAGTTTCAATTTACAAGTCTCAAAATGAAATAGATTGGCATATCTGAAACGAAACGCTTCAGGAAGGTCAAAATGATACGTTTTGACGTTTTAAAAATTCATGCTCCCTGTTTTGTTCTGATCAGCCAGCAATATTAATCAAATTCAACCTTGATTGGTTTCAGGCCTCTTTAAGCTCAATTATCTATCCTAATTACTAGTCACCAAATAAAATTTTCCCAGTGTCTCTATACCCCTCCTGCTTAGCCTCCAGCATCCAAATATGTAACCTGGTATTTTTAAAACGGTGAGAGTTGGCTTTTCTCTATTGCATGCTTTAAATTAAAAACAGTAACACACATTATCTCAATTAAACCAGAAACTGGCCAGAGTATTGATGGACAGTCCTCAATGCTTTTATAGTGCATATATTTCACCCAGGTGTTACAATTACAGTCACTATAAAAATGCTTATAGGTGAATAAATGTACGATGTGTGTAATCTGCCCATTGCCCTTAGCAATAATGTTTCAGTATCTCTTCTCTATTTCTCATGTGTAGCCCAAACTAAATCTGATACTGTTAGTTTAGCTACTTATGAATAAATAAATCATACTAAGTACTGCAACCAGGATGGAGGTCAAAACAATGAATGAGAATAAATAAGAGAAGTTAGAGTGTCTGCTTTCTGACTTGTTAAAAGATACATGTGACAGACAGATCACCTTACCACTATTCTGCCAGTAATCACAGGAGCAGTGCAGTGCAGCCAGAGGACAAGAGCAATACCATTGTGCTGACTGCGAATGAAGTGCATCTGATATACAGAAACATTATACAGAAATATCTAACCGTGTCATCAGTGGTTCTTTCTTGAGTGTCCCTAGAACAGCAGACAGGGAGAAAGAGAATTATTTCTTTTGCTCTTGTCCATTTGGTTTAGCTAGGATGGAGTAGATTCTCCCCGTGACATCTCTCATGGTGCTGTGTTTTGTGATGATAGCCAGAGGGGTGTTGATGACACACCAGTGTTTTGGCTCACACAACACCAAGGTTGTGGGAGATTTTTTTCTTTATTAACATTCTCCCCAACAGAAGGTGAGGGGTGGGTCAGGCCAGTTACCCAAACTGACCAAAAGGATATTCCATCCCATAAGATGCCTGTCCAGATATAAAAGCAAGGGGAAAGAAAAAGGATGGGCGGTATTCATTTAATGTCATTCATCTTCAGGAGCAATCACTGCATGTATTGGAGTCCTCCTTCCTGGAACAGTGGCTAACATCACCTGCTGATGGGAAGTAGAGAAAGGTCTAACACTCTAACCTCTCATTATATTTTTCTCTCCCTGTCCATCTAAGAAGGGAGGAGTGATAGAGTGGCTTTGATGGGCATCTGTCATCCAGCCAGGGCTAAATCACCACAGAGGATTAAGGACAAATACAAAGAAAAAGGCAAAACAGAAGTAATGGGAAACTGTGACTGTTGTGGGTTTTTTACCATATAAATAATTCATACAATTCTACCCATGCTCTGTCTGAGTGGATGTTTTTCCTCAAGACACTTCCTGAAATTTTCCTGAAATTCAGGTGCTCAATACCCCAGACAATCTGAGTAGAAAATCAACAATGTGTGTCCAGAAATCCAAGAGATTTTTATTTGTTTTTCTTTTTTTTTTTTTGCTTTTTAAAAAAGTTAATATTAAAAGTTTCTTGGCATCATGCCTTTCTTGGCCATTCACTCCTGATTATAATATCTAGCTCCTTTCCACATACTCAAGCAAAATTACGGCATTTGCATCCTCCTCATGCCCTCAAAACTGGCAGCTTGTCAATATGTGCTAGAGTTAGCTATCCTGTACCACAACTAGAATCCTTCTTAGACTGGTGATTTTCAGGCTCTCAAGCCTGGGTATGCAATACTCTGTATAATGCTATCTGCTCACAAAATCAAATAGCATGTTATTAAAGTTTGAAAGGCTTTATCTATTTTTCATAAGCATTTTAATAGGCACTGCATTTCCTTCTGTCTCCCATATGCTCAACAGCTAAACTGATCTCAAAGTGGACATTGTATACTTGGACTTGCATTACAGCATATCTCTCAGAGCTGATAGTAAGCAGAAGCAAGTGCCTAGCACTAATTTATCAGTAGGCTTTAAGAGTTACTAATGGACTGCAGCCTGATGGGATATTTTTTATTTTGTTGGAGATGTGCTAATTCTAGATATTGCACCATAACTGCGCTTGCATATAATTGCTATTCTTACAGACATACTGCTATTTCTTTATTTTAGGAATGTTGTTTTTGTCAATGCATGAGGTCCAACGTTTGTGTTTATTGCGCATGGAAACTTCACGCTGATGTCCAAACTCCTCTCCCACAACCTTATCCAGCACATATCAGAATACGGTAGTATCAACCAAAATTGGTGCTTCACAAAACTGCAATAGGATCTTACCATGGGAGACATCCCTTAGACTTTCACTTACTTCAAACAAAAGCAATATAGGCTTGGGAGTTCAGTGAGTATTTCTAAAAATATATATATTTATGTTTTATATATATATTTATTATTTCACATTATTATAGATATTAATATATGTTTATAGTAATATATATAAAATTATATGTACAAATTAGATATGCATTTTATAATATGAAACTGAAATTTTTATTAAAGTAAGTTTTAAAATACTATTTTCATTAACAGAATATGAATTTGGATCTAAGTAAACAAAGGACATCTTACTAGAAAATATTTTATGTTCTTTTAGAGTATATAATATTCTTTTTATATTTTTAAACGTAAAAGCTCCAGAGATAGCTCTATAATCCAAGGATGAGCAATTTTAACACACATTTTACACAGTTTATTAAGGTTGGAAGGGGCCTTCAAAGGCCATCAGGTCCAACCCTCCTGCTCAAGCAGGATACAGATTACTGAAGAGCATTAATTCATAACAAGTCTACCTTGTATTAACAAGGAACATAAACTATATATTTTAGTGCTTATTAGCCACATCTACACATTACAGCATTCAGCCTTTGTTCTTGGTGATGTGCCAATGATGTTTCATGAGTTTCTACTCATGAAAAGCATGCTAGATCCACCAAATTAGCTTTTACAGGACATGGATTTAGGTGTGAACAAGATATGGGGCCTAGAACCTCTGGGATAATGCTGGAGGATGATGTGGAAGGAAGGTGGGGGGACAAACCTGGTGCAGTTTTCACCATACTATTTTGGGAAGCAGTCCTCATCATGAGCTATTCTTAGAAGAGTTTTGTTTTAGAAAATGCTAGTTGGGGCACTAAAAACACAGCTTGGGATGTGGCTAACAGAGTACTGGTGATGATAATCAAGGAGTTGAACTTCATCTCAGCCTTCTTTTATTTAGCAGCACTGCTGTATCTATAAAGATATCAACCTTGTTACATATGTAAGATATACATTTCACGTAGGTTAGAATGCAGTAATTTCACATATTGACAAGAGGAAAGGACTCTGTAGACAAAAAATGCCCAAAAAAGTCAGTAATCAAAATGATGACGTAGCAAGGCAAAGAGTTTCCTCTCAGAGCCAGAGCAATCACTGTTTTCCTTAAGGCATGTAAACGTTTTCATTGCATTTCAGTGCATAAATGCTCTGTTGAATAAGAGTGCTAAATAACATCACAACTTTTTTTTTTTTTTTTGTAGTGAACATGACTAGGATGCAGTCCCTGAGATGCAAAGAAAAGTATTCAGACTTCCCACTGTGAATAATTTCCTTTTAATAAGTTTCTAAAGTGAAAGTTTAATTCAAAGCCTAGAGAAACTTGTAAGACCACTTTTTTTGTGTGTGTGGAAAGGTCTTTCCTTGCCCATGCTGACACACTGACAAGCTGTATGAGTTAATCAGACAGACTTGGTGCCAGCTACATTCTGAGATATAACAACTCAGCAGATAATACACTCCTCTATTCCACAAATAACTTGAGCAGAACAAAAACCAATACCATGGCTTTCAGGACAAAAAAATCTTGAATTGACAGTGTACCATGAAAGATAAAACATCCACAAACACAAAAATCATAACCTAAAAGGTCTTTATTTCAGCTTTGTAATGAATGACATCACCATGCCAGTTGAACAATTGCTTAACTGATTTGAAAAAAGGATTATGTAAATTTTGTAAAAATATGTAAATTGTGAAAAAAAAAATATGTAAAAATGTAAAGGTCTTATGGGTCAGGAAAAGAAGTAAAAGTATTAATAAGATTAGTTAAGATTACAAAGACCAAAAAAGATATTAAAAAATTAGGAAAAAAGCACTTGCATCTATTAAAAACTGATATATACAAAGGACACCTATACAAGTCAAAAATAATAAGATATAAATGGCATGATAATGCAAATCAGCATCAGACAGTAAATACAAGGCACAGAGGAGCTTCATTAGAAGTCAGGTCTTCATTTTCTTGCCCCTAAGCACATGCTGGAAACCAAAATTCAAAGGCGACACGTGGTACCACTGAGGAGGCCTGTGGCAGTAACTAGTGATGGGTGCAAATTAGTCAGGAGGCTCTAGTGAAATAGGGTCTGAGTTCTTAGAACATTGAAATAAAGTCAAATTTTATAAAGATACAAGAAAAGTTTTTCTTTGAAAAACTAATCTATCAGTCAGAACTACCACTTTGCTACCTAAGGCTGAAATTAATATCTGGAAAAATCTTGGGAAAAAGTTTATAAAGCATAATACATGGAGAGAGAGAACACAAACTGATAATATGCCCAGTGGATGAAAAATTTCTTTAGAGAGATAAATTTTATTTTATTCTTATGATTTTGATTCGTAAATAATACTTTTTTTTAAAAAAGCTCCTATTTTCAGGCATGTGTCCATTCACCAAATACGCTCACATACACCTGCACAAAATACATTTCATATGGTTTGGAATAAGAATCTATGCATGAAGATCAGTGCATGCAAAACAATTTTGTACACATCTGCATAAGACAAATTCCTCTGGAGAAAGCGTGTGGTCTGAGTCCTGGGTCACATGGATGTTGTACTTCACTGACTGACAGCGTCTAGCCTGTTTCCCCCCCCCGCCAAATCCTTCACAGAACTAAACTATGTGAGTTAATAACTGGTTTTGAAGGTCTCAAAGGGCATGTGTGTGGAAGAACAGAAAGAAGAAGGGATCAGAACTGCAATCAATAGCTTTTTTAAGTTGTGCTCAACAGGTCTGCAGAGTCAGAGTAAAATTTTGGTCCCACTGATATCAAACAGAATTTTGTCACTGGTATAGCTCTTGTTCTCTTAATATAATTGTTAAGAGGGAAAAAATAAAAGTAAAAAAATAGATTACAAAGTATTTATAATATAAAGAAAAACAGGTAGGAAGAAAAAGAACAGAAAAGAGGAAAAGTAAATCAGCTAGCATCTCACAAGGTGAGGAAGGGCACGTCAGAGGGTTAACATCACAAAGAATTTAGCAGTCCAGAAGAACACATGTAGATTTCGATTAAATAATTCAGCATCATCCTCTCTTTAGGCTAGTGACTTCTTTTTTCCATAGGAAGAAAAAGCCAGTTACAGATGAAAATTCCTGGCCTCTTGCTGACACACTGTGCTGATTTTCACTACTTATTTATAAAGGAGAATCAAGGTTAACACCGAGTATGACAGGAATTTTTTTTCATTTTGCACTGTATTATTTCAACTTCCTCACTGCAGATGTCAATAAGAGGTTATTTGTTTTGTTTGTTTAGCATTTAGAGCTAGTTTGCAACCTGAATTATGCAAGAGGCTTACTGAAGGCAAGAGCACAATTTCTTCTCTCCCTGGACATGTTTGAACTGTAACAGGAAGGAATAAAATCACTCAATCTTTTTTTATTCTCAGATCATGCAATGAGAAAAGGTAAGGAACAGAAAAGTATGTCTCACTCTTGAACATTACCATTTGCATATTAATCTATTTTGTGCATGTTAGAGTACGAACTGTCTGAAACACTCTGTCCCAGTTTTGGTGGGTCAGAATCACAGATCTGCCATGGTCTGCAGGCCATTAGCAGTTTGCATCAGCCAGGGCAGCTGACCAGAGCTGGCTACAGGTGTTTGCCAGACCATAGGACTCTTAGGACTACTTTCCTGTTTACTGTGAGTGTTGTAGGTTCAGTGGGCTGAGTACAGGTTGTATAATTTACATTGGCATTTGGTATTATCTTGTCTATTTCATTAAATCCATTTTCATTTCAACATGTGGGTCTCTTCTCCTTTCTCAGATTACCCTTCTTGATTAGGGTGAGGTGACTGAGTAGAGCAACCACTACAGTCTAGTTCTGTATATGGGCTAAATAAATGCATTTTACCAGGGAGAGACATAAAGGCAACTGTGCTTCAGAGAAGATGTGTTCAATGTCATTGTGAAAATACATACCTGCTGAAAGGCAGTATTTTAAGCCCAGGTGAGATACCTGAGTCTGGACCAGGACTGAAAACTAGAAGGGCCTATTTTCATTCAGTCCTTCAGGGAGGAGTGTTTTTTATCTTGTGCTTCTTTTGCATGTCTTGAATGTTGATTAGGAGCAACTGAGAGCCTTTAGTTCAATCTCACCGTATTGCCACAGATCAGGCAGCTCCTGTGTGAATGAGGGCTGTATTTGGCACTAGAATTTTGCAATGCTGTCTTTCCTGCTGGAAAGAAGTCTCTTTAAGGCAATTATTATCTGTTTATTTTTACATACATATTAATTAGCTTTATTAAAGAGCAAGCAAATTGATACTCAAGAAAACATAGAGTAACTAGGATTCTAAAAATATGACTGCCACCTGGTATTGCCTGTTACATGTTCTTACAACGCATAGATGCAGCTGTAAATTTAATTTGTTTCTATAGGCAAAATTGATGTAACACGTTTCTCTGTTTATCTAAAGTATTTGCAGTTCTTGATGTGTTAATGAACACATTGATTAGAATATCTGTGAACTGGGCTAAGACTGAATTTACTTGATTTTTTTCTTTTCATTTCAGACAGATTTCTGTGTTTTGTACTGTTCTTCTTCACTGAAGCTGGAGGACAGAAGGTACAACAAAAGACTTGATGGTGGAAACAAAGGACAGCGATAGTTCACTCACCAATTATGGTCTTGGTGAAAGACAGATATGATTTGAGGAAAGCAAAATCAATTTCATTTAAACAACAAAGCCCTCCCACCAATTCACCAGTAAAACAGGAGGTGATACAGGTTGTTCTTAAATACCTTCCACCAACCCTCCCTTCTCCCCTACCCCCCTCACTGCCAGTGGGGGACAGGGGTTCTGGCCAGTCTCCTTTCTCCTCACATGAAAGAATCCTCACAGTCCTCTCCTGTAGCAACATGTCTTCCCTGTAATAGGAGATGGTCCTCTGTGAATGTCCTCAATTAGCATGAGGATCTCCCATGGGTTCCAGTTCTCTTGGTAATGAACAGCTCCTTTATATTTCTCTGTCAGATTCATGGTTTCTTTCAGAATTCATGTGCTCTCCTAGATCATCTACCAATGATCTGAGGACTCCAAAGGCTCATCGTGTTCTCTTACACCACAACCTGAAGGGGAATGAAGGAGTAATTTGAACTACATTTTCATACGCATTTGTACAAGTGTAGTCGTAGTTCTGTAGCAAGTCACTGCACTCTTGTAAATTTATACCACTTTTATGCATTGCTTTGTAGTTATGTTAGTGATAGCAAAAACATGAAGCCTAGGCAGTGTATATACACACTGGGAAGCTACCCCTTGAAAGTGGGAGTCCAAGTTCTTCCTTGTCAGAAAACTTGTAGCTGTTCATTGGAAACTTATGATTTGCTGCTAGTAAGCAGCATACCCTAAGCTCACCATAATTCAGCCCTTCACCTCTCTAATGATGCTGCTCTTGACCCGACTTTGATGAGGTGTTTATTTAGCAGCCTAAGTGCCATATGTAACCAAGAGACAGAAATATACTTAGGACTCAAAATAGGCTTGAATGGATTTAGGACAGCACCCAAAACTAATGCAGTCATATTTCTTGCATGCTCATGCAAAGCCACCTTTAGCATACTTTTTGTATGAAATTATGCTTGAAGAATAACCCTTTTATTCAATTAATTTCTTCACAAAAATATTTTAAGCAGGTAACAAAACCATTGATTCTAGTAAATAAAATTTAGCATGCTCTGAAAAAACTAGACTATGATCACAAAATGTGTAATTTTGACCTTCAAACTATTTGATTGAAATAATTGTATTTAGATAATAAAACTGATATAGTCTTCCTAGTACTACACCATTCTTCTACTTCTTTTCCTCAGCTGTATTTTCTCTTTTTGAAAGTTACTTACATATTGGGGATGTATTCTACTCAGTCACCTTGGCAACAAGAGTTATTCCTTACAGAACATACTTTATTTTTATAAAAAATATGAAAATAAAGTGTAGCTATTATTATCTGAAAACAGAGAGAAGCGGAATCTTTGTCCCTGAAGTTTTCAAGCTGTTGTCATGACTGGATGATAACTCCCAAAGACTGATGATGCTTCTTTTCCTCCTCACCCTTATTTTATTATTTTGCTTAGGAAGTACCTAAAACATTTTAAATACAAACTTAGATTCTAGTTCAAACCAAGAAAAAAGTGCTTAGAGCCTGATTTAAATGACACTAAAGTGCTTAAATCCTAAACTGTAATCTTGCATTCTGCTTAATCTCTCCTTAATTATAAGCTAGTAAGGACTACTACTGCTTCATTTCTTAAGTTCGTATTTGTGCTTCCATGCAATTTTTTTGTGATATAACTAATCAGAATCCAACTACTTGCTCTGTGTATCTTTTACAAATGGTCCAGCATGCATATGCTATTGCAAGCTGCCCTTTTGGGGTTCTGTTGCTTTTTTTTCTGCCTTCATTCTGCACTCACCATTGTCTACCAGCTCCCCCCACTCTTTGAGAATGTCCTACCTTCCCTCTTCATCCTTTCCAGGGGAGAAATCTCAGCCTTCCTTGTTCATGAACAGGAACCCAATCAGATACTTGCTCTGGAAATAGCTGTGGTGGGTTAATGATCATTTTTTAGTCATTCATTTTCACCTCACCTTTTAGTTCTTAGTTGATGCTTTGCATCTGAAACATATAAACTAATCATGTGGACGCTGACAATTCAGTGCTAAGTGAAAGAGGTAATTTTAAGTTACTCCTAGTGTCATAGTTACCTGAAACCTTCTCTGCAAAAGCTTTCTTATTGAGCAGGTTTCCTTTTAGCTCTGCATATAGCACACACAATCCTGTTCTGAGATTTCTACCAGGGTGCATGCAGTATGGGTACAAGATTTGGGAAAAGGAGAAGGCTCTGGGGCGACCTTAGAGTGAACCACAAATACCTGAAAGGGACCTACAATAAAGTTATGGAAGAGCTGTTCAATAGTGCAGGGAGTGATAGGACAAGGGGTAATGGTTTTAAGCCAGAAAAGGGTAGATATAGGCTAGACATGAGGAAAGAGTTCTTTAGTATGAGGGTGGTGGATCACTGAAACAGGTTGCCTAGATAGGTGCTTGAGGCCCCATAACTGGAGGTATTCGAGGTCAGACTTGATGGAATCCTAGGCAATCTGATCTAGCGAGTAAAGTCCCTGCTTGTTGCAGGCAGATTGGACTAGATGATCTTTGGCAGTCCCTTCTAACCCTATGCTTTTTATGATACTATAAATGAACTGCCTGATGCTAGATATCACAATGTTCAGTATAACCAAATTTCAAATCACTCATTATGTCTCACTCTTGAACATTACCATTCGACAGGCTCCAGAGCACATGTGCAGTCAAAGGAAAGCAAACCCACCCCCTGCAATGCATAAATTTTGTAATGGAAACAAAATACATTAGGAGTGCCCAGAATTGTGCCACCGTTGCTGAGATTAAAAAGGAGGGGGGAGGGAGGAAGAACTCTTGTAAATAAAAGATGGATATTATAATTTTAAAAGCAAAAAAAACCCACAAAAATTTATCTAGGCAGATCATAGCGAAAAGTGCCCTCACTAACTTGAAAGACATTTGGGGGGGGGGGAAGTTTTCCAAATGGCATCAAACTTCTAGACCCTTAGACCATCAGCCTTATCGAAGAGGAGATTTTGCTGTTAGGAAGTTCATTCCTGTGCTATGTTCTGTAACAAGAATTACATCTATCTCTCTCACTAGTGATGTCAGGTCACCTGTTCCTCTTTTCAGACAGAATCAATCTCAAGGGAGGTCAGGGTGTCTCACCTCCTGTTTGAAATCCAGAAAGTGTTACTCCTAATAAGAGACAGTAACAGGCATGCAAGGGTAGAAAAGATAGAAAGAACAATACAAAAGCACACACATTAAAAGAAACAGAAGGAAATAGAAAAAAGGCAAAAATTTCCTGTTCTCATTACTGATCCTTTCTTTTCTGCCATTTATCAAATAATTTTATTGCATTAATAAAATATTGATGCAATAAAAAATAATATCCAATACTAATCAGTAAAAAACAAAAAATTAATTAACTAGAAAAATATTGCTAACAAAAATAAGTTACTATTTTTGAACCAACCAAACTAATGTTAAGTGCATTTAAAAGTTAACACTCTATGCAACTGGATCAGAGACTATATAAAGCTGCTTCTTTTTATTCATATTACAAAACTGCCATGTATAATTTGGCAATTTGAGCTGTCTTTGATCATCATAGGATGAAGATATACCTACCATAAAGGCTAATTACTGTTATTGTCTTCCATAGATGCTGGTCTCTATAGGCCTTGCTTGTACTTTTTGATGGAAGGAGAGGGCCAGCCTTTGACAATTTCAGACCTGTCTCATCAAAGAGCCAGTGGGGTACCACCCTGAATGTATTTGCTTCTGAACAGACAGTAGGAGCACAGCCATCTGCTTTACAACATAAAAAATCCACCAAGAAAGCTCTGTGAAAATGAAGACATCTTACCCTTCATCTGAAATACAGACACAGACTTGTGAGCGTTTAGAGGCAAAAAGTTAGAGATGAGGAAGAAAAGGAAGTTATAGATATAGCAGTAGGTCCACCTTAGCAGAATCTGTGTCTCACCAACCTTCACAACCTCTCTGCAACTAATTAGAATGCTCTATGACCCTGCTATAAGCAACATCCTCAGCTTGGGAGTCAGAAGCATACTTGGAAAGTATGGAGCATATAACTGCAAAATAAAACAAACACTTTATCTCATTAAATATTGCCAGAATTCAGAACATCATTGATTGGTTTTAAATCTTGCAGATGAAAAGAGTGAACAAACAAGCTGAACTAAGCTCTTATAAACAAAACATTCAAATACTCCAAAAACTAGTTTCTCAAACTTAAATTACCCCTAATTCCTAAAGAAATTAAGCAACTCATTTCATCTTGTTTGGGTTATTTAATTATCTGATAGAAATAGAAATGCAGGGAGCAAGTCTGAACCAAAGAAAAGAAAGATTGGCTTTTTTTGTCTCACAGTGAGACACACAGCTTAGTTGTTAACAATAAAATGCTATAAGCCATATGTTTCATGTGGTTTTCTTTCAAGTTTGAAATCAGAATGTGCTAATTAGAGTGTGGGCCACATATAAAAATGCAGCTCTCTGTTGTAGTGGTGCCCGTATGAGGACTATATTGTTGATGAGTACAAAACTAGTGCTATAATTATCTTACAATCCAAGAAGTAATTCACCTTAGTAATTTTTGAATGTGTCAAGATGCTGGTTCACAAATCACTTAATTGTTTTTTATTCATTCTTTTTTCTGCAATTTACTATATATGAGAAAAGTGACTTGTGTACCAGTATCATATAATTTGCTTCACAGTCACCAACCTTGCTAATCATAGCATGGTTCAACCCTTAGTCTAAACTTCATTTCCCAGGACCTGGAGAAATATATCACTGGGGTGGTAACTCAGAATGTTTACAGTTACTACCAAGGGTGGGGATGCAGAAAGTGTCTTGCTTAGATTGGTCCAGTGAGAACCAAGGTCACTGCTAAATCTTGTGTAGCACACCAGGTGTGCACTAAGTAAGAGGCTGCTGGAAAAAACAGACAGGAGAGGTGAACCTAAACTGACCAAGTTATTCTATCCCATTGTATTGAGTATAAAGCTGAGGGGCCACAAGGGTTATCCCTCCTCTCTTTAGCTCTCCCAGCCAGCATCTGAGGAGGACTGTCCACAAGGGTTATCCCTCCTCTCTTTAGCTCTCCCAGCCAGCATCTGAGGAGGACTGTCCATTCTGTCTTTGATCCAAATCCATGAATTCTTGAACACACTTGCAGAATCCAGCTTTTGAAACTGGTTCCTATTTACTGCTATGTCCATTCTGTGACTTCCCTAGTGTCTGCATCAGTGGTGACGGTGATGTAATCATCAGTGTTGGGGGATTGAGTTCAGCACTGGTTTTGTATATATTTCATATTATAATTACTTGTATTCAAACAGTTTTAGTGTTCTTTCCCAATCCTTGAGAACCAGGGCCTGTGATCATGCAGCTACTTTCAGATGTCTGTAGATGGCCTCATCAGTGTTCTCTTCTCATCAGGTGGCCTGTAGTAACTTCTTGTAACAGTGTCTCCTATATTATCTTGCCCCTTAATTCTTACCCACAAGCCCTAAACTCAGTCTTCATTGCCATCTAGGCAAAGCCCAATATATTTCAGTATTAAACCTTTGTGGACAGTGGAGACTGTGTCAGAGTCCTGGTTTTGTGGGTCACCAGGGTCCAAGGTGCCTCATTCTCAGTAGTGTTTGCTACAGGAACATGGTTCTGAAACCAGCTATTTATTTCCAGCTGATCTCCTCTAATGCTCTGCATGTTAACTGTTTCCTGTAAGTAAAATACCTGATGTAATAGGTCATCAACCTGTGCACATGTTCTACAGGTATTTATGTGTTCCCCAGAAGAGAGGTCTGGGCACTCATTGCAACGTATCATCTGCATAGAAATCTCCTTCCTTACCAGTTCCATCTGGATGGAGCCAGCAGACATCACAAAGGCTTTCCATTTAGGAGCATTGGTTTTAGCTTAGAGTAGAATGCCCACCATTTTGACAGAGATCTGGACAACTTCTCTGAACTGTGTACTCTTTCATGTGAACTGCTGTACACTATGCTCAGACTGATGTGCCATGTCCTCTTTTCCCACCCTGTCTGCAGCACTCCTGGCTGCTGGTACTTCCCAGGGTCATTCAAATCTCCTTTAGTTGGTCACAGCAGTCTGCCAGTCTATTTTTCATGCTGCCAATGGTCCAGTAAGGTGTCTGCACTGTTCCTTGCATTCCCATGGATCTAGAAATGTCCTTATCTGATCTTCTAGTGCTAGACAATGACACTGAGTCGAATTCCTCACTGACTGACTGAGAAATTAAATTGTGAGATAAGCATGCCTTACCTCGTATTTGAGATTAACCAACCTTATATTAATTATAGGGGAAGCCACTTTTCTGGTTATCAGTTGTATCCAGAACTTTTATCTGTGAAAGACAAATATATGTATGTATCTTAGCAACTCCAACAAATAAAGCATTGACACAAGCAAGAAATCCTCATTTGTATCCACAGGTCTTGGATGTCCTCTTGTTGCTCACCCTCAGAATATCCCATCTTACTGTGCTTTCAACAATTATTTGCTATATGGAGCCTTCACCACCTGAGAGTTTCATATATAGGAAGAGGCTTTTCACTCCCATTAAACAGAGATATTACACTGGCGGCTAGCCAGCTGCCCAACCTTGCCTGGGCAACAGCAACCTGCTATAATTTCTGAGTCAGCTAGCAAGTACATTAATTTCACTTCTACACCATGGAAAATCTATAATTTTTGCCTGCATGTCTAAGTATTGCTTTTGCTGCTTACTGATACACAAACCTTCCAACTTATTAAAACCAATAGGTTTGGCCATACTCAAATATCTTGGTTTGGGAAATTTAGTAAACTTTTGGCTATTTTTTTCTTAACTTTCCTGTCTTGTAGATAAAGATTTAATTTCTATCTATTCTCAGTGACTGAAGAGTGATGAGATTTTTCTTATGTTTATTGTACCTGATACAGCAGATGTCCCTCCTGTTTAATATACTTACATACTTTTAAACAAAAACATAATATTGTTAGTTACACTGGCATCCTTTTAGAATTTTTCTGGTAAAACCAACATATAGAATCATAGAATCATTAGTGATTGGAAGGGACCTTGAAAGATCATCTAGTNTCCCTCAGCCTTTCCTCACAAGGGAGGTGCTCTACTTCCTTCATCATCTTCTTTGCTCTATGTTGGAAACCCTGTGTGTCCCCCTTGAACTAAGGGGTCCAGAACAGGATACAATACTCCAGCTGGGGAGATATAATTATGGTGTTAAAAATTGCATTGTAAACTAAATCCAAACTTACATGCAGATTTGCTTCTGACTGAACTTTAACCCCAGAGGACTTCTATTTCTGCCATGTTAAATGACCTATCACACACCTATGCTTTATTTTTACAGCCTTATTTGTCTTGAAAAGCATAACTATCTTCTTTCTAGACTTTCCCCTTCAGTGAGGGAGGATGTAGATAGCTTTTGCCCAGTTTTACATTTTAAATAAGTATATATGGATATCAAAGCAATTGTCTTCTGTGGAGATGTTCAAGACCCGCCTGGATGTGTTCCTTCATGAGTTGGTCTAGGTGATCCTGCTGTGGCAGGGGGATTGGACTAGATCATCTTTTGAGGTTCCTTCTGATCCCTAATGATTCTATGATTCTATGTAAAAAAAATAGGAAAAAGGAATATTAACAGCTATTTAAGGAGAAGGAAACTCTACTGAAAAGAAAACAACGGACTGTGTAGTTTCCTTTTGTTAAAAAAAGCATGCACACATTAGAAAGCTGAGAAGGCAGCCTATTCTAAAAGGAGGGTAATCCTCGCATCACTTAATGATGCAGCAAATGCAGTTTTCTTTTGCAGAAGATTACAACAGCTTTGACAGCTACAGTTCAAGTATGTACAGTTCACTATTGTCAATATTTGCACAGTTAACAGCTAAAATTATGCTCTGTATCTGTAATGCAAATCTATGAGGAATATTTGATATTACCTCCAAATTATGCTATTTTCTAGCTTGATAGCCTTTATAGCCTATATGTAGTATCCTTTTAGTGACATTACCTTCACATGCACTTCTCATTCACACAGAAAAGTGATCATTATTAGTGTTACACATCTTGCATAACTTAGGTGTCTTACATATCTTGCATGACTATCATGTTAGAACTCCTATATTTACTTCATATTATTAACAGTTATCTTCTGTCTTGAGTCAATCTGTTAAATAATAAAGCTAATGGAATTGAGATTTTTTTAAAGGTAGTGTTGTTCATATACAAATATCTATGTAATTTTATTTAAAAGTCTGAATCCATTGATGGTATGATTCCATGTTCTTACAATTCTGAATGTCTTTTCACCCATTTCCTTCCTGCTCTCCTGCAGCATACTTTGCTTTAACTGCTTGGGTTTTTGGTTTTATTCCATCAGAAGTGGGGGGAAAAACTCACTAAGGAAATGCTCCCTTTCTTAGGCAACTGCTCGGACACTGCTCTCAGTCAACATGCACATGATGCTGAAACATGATCCTGTGAACACACACTGAGCTGTATCCCTCAATCAATACTTAGGTTACCACCTTGTCTAGTCTTGACATCTACTATAACTCAGCCAGAGCAGATCAACTGACAACTCTTTTACATTTTTCTTACTGTTAGCCAGCATTAGATGGACATTAGATGAAACACTTCAATGAGACTACACACGTAAAAAGCTCCCACTTTATTTCAGATTAAGATAACATGACTAGTAGTTCCATGCCTCATCATTTTAGCAGAGTATAAGGATCAGGGCAGCTCAATATTAAGCAACATCATACGGGGACCAACACTGCTATTTCAGCATAGATTTGCAGATCTCATTGTGCCTTTTCTCTAGACGTCTTAATATATTCAATCCTTGTCTGTGGCTTTGTGAGAACTCAAAGAAAGGTGAATTTTCTCAATGTATATTTAGTGTTATCTTTATGCTTTTTTCAACATAATTCCACTGTTTGTTTGATGTTGGTTAGCACATAACCTCATTCTGTGAAATGCTAATTATTAAGATAAAGTTTATTGAGGCTGCTGTGTAATGAGATAACATTGTCTTTAAATAAGCCACACCTGCACAGGCATTTACAAACTTAATTTTGTAAAAAAGATCCTGACACTGTCCTTGACACATGTAAACTATTTTGATGAGATTCTTTTCCTTTGTGCAGTCTGTCTCCTGCAAACTCCAACTATAAGTTTCCTCAAGTAACCTTACTAGAAGGACTGACCAATGAATATGGCTTGAACCTACTCTACAGTACTCGAAGCACTAGAAGGAAAGGTAAACACAGCCTATTCTATCTTTCCATTGCAGGGTTGATGGATGATGTTGGCCTTCTCATCAAAACATTCACATTTCTGCAGGAACTTCAAAGGACCACAAAGGCCAAATATAACAAAGAGTTTTGTCAGAATGATAAAGATTAGATAAGCATCTCTATTTTGCCTCCTAGGTATTTTCTGCCATTTTCAAACAGTAAAGATCATGTCAATAGCTCTATGCTACTATAAAACTTCTTCTCTGTTTCCAGGAATGTAGTACCTATTAAGTTGCACAGTAGACAGCTGAGAAAACTCCTGTCAATATTTTGCAGACAACTATAATCTGATGGAAGTCTTTATAGTTATAACACACTGGTTTGGTTAGACTCTTTTTAGCCATTTTGGTTTTAGAAGTAAAAAAATTTAAAGATCTGTAAGTTGTATTTTAGTAAGGCACTCCAAGGTAGTAAAGCCAGACTGTTCCATTAGCGTTCCACAACCTATGTGTGGAGGTATTTAAAGTGTTCTGCTGAAAGAGTATTTTCACTCCCTTGTTTCCCTCTTTTGTTTTACAAATAGAGTTATGAAAGGGTTATTTTATAATTGGTTGTAAAAAGAGGTCAAAGCATTTTACGTTGCAAGACTTGTGAGTAAAAAACAGCTAATGTTCACACTATGAATGACAGAGCCTTCTTTCCTAAGCCACTCGTTTCATACTTTATGTAATACTGTCAGACTTGTGAAAAGGACAGTCCTGAAAACTTTACTTAAACTTGTATTTCAAGCCTACACAATTGTAGTAATGAAAGTATTTAAATGAGCAAAATTATAAATTTGTTGAAATTCATGTTTATAAGCATTAAACCAGTTGTATGATGGCAGTGGTTTCTGTGGTCCAGTACACCCAAAATATTATTGGACAACTGAACCACAAATAGCAAGATCTTTCAACATGATGCATATTCTACCTGAATAGAGCAATAGAAGCCTTGAAGCTGATTGTCATAGCTGTTCCTTTCTGTATAAAGTAGCTGTTGCTTTGGAGAAACTGAGAGCATCACTAGGGAATCATAGAATCATTAGGGATTGAAAGGGATCTCGAAAGATCATCTAGTCCAATCCCCTTTCCACAACAGGATCACCTTGACTNTCCTCTTCTCCAAGGTCAAGAGACCCAGCTCCCTCAGCCTTTCCTCACAAGGGAGGTGCTCTACTTCCTTCATCATCTTTGTTGCTCCACTTTGGACACCCTCCAGCAGCTCTGTGTCCTTCTTGGACACACTACTCCAGATGTGATCTCCCTAGTGCAGAGTAGAGGGGGAGAGGAACCTCTCTGCTAACCACTCCCCTTATGATGCACCCCAGGATGCTGCTGGCCCTCCTGGCTACAAGAGATAAGCTCCTTTTTGAATCTGTGTTAGCATGCCAAGCCTCATCAATGTGTTCCAGCTGTGCTAATAGAAATAGTCCTTGGTTAGGAGAGGGGTGGGTATAAGACAGTAATGCAGAATGCAACAATAGTGCACATTTTAAAAAGTACTCTTTTTTTTTTTTTTTTTGCTGGGATACTTCAGACATAAACTTACAATTCAATATGCCTTCTTATTTACAACTAACTGATCTCTCTCTCTGAAGTGTAATATCATTCTTTCAGCTAAGGGTTCACATAACTGCTGATGTGGATTCAGGCAGCTTAACAAGTGATCTCCAGTCAGCTGAGCCACAGCCACAGTATGCACTGCCAGCCTAAAACAAGTGCATAAAGAACATAAAGAACAAAAAACATAAAGAACTTAGTGTAGGGAGTTTTCCATTCACAATTGTTCTAGATCAAGCAAAACACTCAGATTTTTTTTTTTTAGCTAGAATATTTGTAGAGGGGGGAAGGCTGTTTCAATTTGGTAAATGCCTGTTTCTTTTCCCAAGCCTCTGCATACTTAAATTCACAAGGGAGTTACCAACATTAATACCTTACCAACTTAGTGTTTGTCCAACAGTCCCATCAATTCCTCCAGAACTTAATTTTTTTTCCAGCAGCAAACACATGTATATTCCATAGCTGCTCTAAAAGTCAAGCAACACTAAAGCCTTTAAAACACCGGCTCCCTGGCATCCAGCCTCAGAACAAACCCAGCTCAGACAGGAACTGAGAAGTTGAGGAGCTATACCAAACTCCGTCTCTCACTATCACACATGGCCTCCTGTATTCAAGTTATGCCCCATCTGCCCTGAAGCAAGGACTTCAGTCTTAGAAAAATGCCCTAATCCTTAGGCTACTTTGGAATGACTAAATCTCACTTGTTGATGCAGTTTTAATTTTCTTAAACTTAGTGTCAAGTTGTCTTAGATCTACCAGCATTACGATTTTTAGTTAAAGAGATACTATCAAGGCTGCTTACATTTTTTTATCTACAAATCAGCTGTATTGCTATTTCCCAATATGTTTTTGTTAACTTTGCTAATGACTAGATAACTACATTTAAACCATCTTTGACCAATATTTGTCTAATGGTAAAAACTTCTAATAGTCAAAATTCAAGCACCACCTCAGGTAACCTAATCTTGCACTTTTAAGTTAAATGTAGGAAAGCTGAAATTCCATTTCTCCATATTCACTAGCAAAACGAAGAAGAGTTATTTTTGCAACTAGAGACTGCTATAATGCATCCCTCTCTCTTGCCTGAATAGCACCAGTTCTTTCACTTTTTGCTAATAAGCCACATTTTCAAAATGCTTGATCACTTCCACTACCATCTACACATACGAAAGAATAATTGGCATAGAAAACACAAGATGTTGTAAACAGAATGACATTAGTAGTAGGCATCCACTAAAAAATACAAGTCAGTTGTTAAACTAATTAGAAGTAGATGTTTCTAGGTCCCTTCCAATCCCTATCACTCTGTGACTCTGTGATTCTGTATATCAACAGAGAAGTATGGAAACTAGCTCAGTATTACCTGATTGTGTTGAAGACATAAGGAAAACCAAGTTTATATTAATTTAAATGTTGTATGTGTAAATTTAATTGCCTTTTACACATGAAGTAAAGTATTACTTTTAGAGATTTGATTTTCTCCTTTTAAGTGTGTGGTTACATATAAAAAACCTGCAAAGAGGTATGAAGAAAACAAAAAAGTAACAGGATCAACAGTGAAGAACTTGGCTTTAAATGTACCATATATGCTGCAGTGTGAGAATAAGACTTTTCCAGTAATTATTTTCTTTATGCTTTTATGAAAAAGAAATCACAGAAAATGAAACTACCACAACTTCTGTGAAAATTGGACTACTATCACAGAAACCAATAGCCTGGGATTACCTTATAACCCTTCATCATGAAACAAGTAACCTGTAAAGAGAAATAATAGAATGTTTTGTTATGCTAAACACAATGGTTCTACATTTTCGGAATTAAAACCTAAACCAGAATTAAACACTGGGAGCCTATTTTTTCATATGCCTTGGAAAAATGCAACCAAACTATAGTTGTTCGGTTTCATGATTACTTCAAAAGATTAAAAATCTTAAAAAGCAATAAAGAATCAGAATTTACCATACTAGCCCCAAAAAGAGTACCACTCCAGTGGAGGCACAGAATAAAAGAAGTTCAACATGGATAATATTTAATTTTATTTTAACTATAAAGATATGGTTAAATGATATAATAACTATTATTCAATAATTATTATAGAATAATCTGATGCTTCAGAAATTTATAATTTCTCTATTTAGCCAGCATACCTAACATAAAGAGCTAAGCAACGAATAAATACCAAAATAAGCTACTTAGCCCTAAGAAAGAGCAATGAGTCAAATAGCAGGGGATTATAGCAAATTATTTAGTGTTCTGTACATACAGGCCACAAAGAAAATAGCCAACGTCTGTAACTTACTGCTACGTATACAATGTGGCTGAGTAGGTGTGTTTACCTTTTCAGTGATGCATGTCCAGTATGTCTTACTATTCTGCCATGGATTTATCATTTGAGCCTTTTTGAAGTGCATGGTGTTGAAAATGAACCTAATAAGTCTCCACAAAATGCCATATTTCTTTTCAACAGACAAACTGTGACCTATTCTTACTGCAAATCACAGGCATTCAAATTGTTGAGAAAAACACTATGTCATGTTGGAAGTAAAAATACGAAGAAGTACACAAGATAGGAAGAAGGCTAGTGGATTGTACTATAAACAGAAAGAAAAATGATTAAATGCTCTGTGGTATGACCAAGTACCAAAAAAAATTTCAGTGCCTATTTCAGCGCCTATTTCAGCTAGAAAGAAGTAAAACAAAATAACTGGATTCTGTCATGTTCAGGGTGATCTTTACCAAATACTATAATGGGCATCATAATGAGTGAAAAAAAGCTTATTTGCTTTGAGAAGAATATGTTTTTAATATACTAAAAGGTTATGAATTATAATCCTGTTTCAGACAGGAGTTAATATTAAAAAAATCTAGTTAATTTCCACCTTAAAAAAAATATTTAAAATTTCCTGCAAAAATGTACCTTCTGAAATCCACTGTCATTAAGACAGCCCTAGTAAAGAGTTCCTTGAGAAATATGGACACTTTAATCCCAGATGCATGAGGAAATTACGCCTGAAAGATAGGGCTTCATAGTCTTCACAGAACCAAGTATAATCAGGACCCTTTCTAGTAACTGAAAACATCAATAATTGTCATTTGTAGAGGCATGCACTGACTAAAAAAGGTTGCTGCCAACCACAGTAAATGCAGTTATTTGGAAGAGATAGACATAATAAATACAATGAATGAAGAAAATTTATTCAAACTAAACAACTCCAGTTACTTCGGCCACTCCTCACAAGACCTGTCCACCAGACCTATCAGTAGCCTCATTGCTCTTCTTTGGTCATGATCCAGCACCTCAACATCCTTATTGTACTGAATGCAATACTAATGGTGAGGCCTCACAAGTACCAAATGCAGGGGGGCAAACACTTCTGTTGTCCTGCTGAACCGTGCTGACTTTTTAATTTGAAGTTCTCTGTGAAAACATGGGCTATAAATTGCTAGACATCTGTAGAATGCCTCATCCATCTCTTCATCCTGGTTGAGTGGTCTATAACAGACTCCCAATAGGATATCTGTCTTGTTGGCCTTCCCTCTCATCCTTACCCATAAGCACTTGACGTTATCATTACATTCATTGAGTTCTATAGAATCAAAACATCCCCAATATAAAAAATCACCCTACCACTTCTCCTTCCTTGTCTATCTTTTATGAAGAGCTTATAGCCATCCATTGCAATACTCCAGTCATGAAAGTCATCCCACCACGTTTCAATGATGATTCCAGCTCATCTTGCTTGTTATTCGTCTTGCTTTGAGGCAACTGAACTCCATCAGTCTTCAGCAGACCTAGTGCCCTGTAAACCTCCTCAAGATCAAACAATCCAAAATTCCACCGATACCAGTCTCTGAGCCATGTGATAATCTGATGAGCTTTCTTGTTCCTTTCAGTGAGCTCTGAGCTGCCCTCCCGCACTGGTGGCATAGCTGGGCACACCCTGCAGCCTGATGGCTGAGTGGCTGCCTGTTGTCCCTGAAGATGTATAAGTTGTAATGGGGGCAGCACAAGAAGAGGCAAAGGCCTTCTATTGGGTGGAAACCATTGCTCCTGGGCAGAGCAGATAGAGCAGAAAGAGCTCGTAGCGCATTTACTGTGTAGCATTCACTGCAGGCTGCTGGATAGGCTGACAGGCCATGCGCTGTTTGTTATACTATGCTGGTGGGCAGCCGTTGCAGAACCCTCCCATATGCATTCCCAGGTTGTTCTTGGAAAGCTTCTCTTTCTGTGCAGACCTGCTGCTTCCTGTTTCATAGTGTTTATATTCTCTGTGCTGCCCTGACAGCTTTCCCAGACACTCAGCCTCACACACAACCATGCTGAGGCCTCCTGCACCTGTGCAGATAACACCTTAGTAACCAGGAAAATACCTGTACTTCTGGTCTTGGCAAGGGGCAGTATACCACAAAAATGAGTGCTGCTGGGGTTGAGATACTAGTTCTTTTCCATCAGCTGGATTATTAACATGAGGTTGAATAGAGTCAGCATTATTCCTTTCTATGCCAGTACCCTTGGCAGTGTTTCTTGTATTAATCTAGATTTTCTAAAACAAATAAATAAAACTCCAATAAATTTAACTCAGTGCTGTGTTTTTTCAGCTATGAACTATAGTTCAACTGTAAGCTATTTTTAGCGAATTGTGCAGGTAAGACAATGCCTACAAATGCAAGGTATTAATTAACGTCCCATCTCTCATATGTAGATAGCTAAATGTAGCTTATTTGAGTATGCAGTGATGCAGACATGAAATAGACATGCATAAAATGCATTTGAATTTCATACAGAATCATAAGAATACTGAATTTGATATATAATTAATCATGGAGTATTGAGCTATTTCTAGTTTTACTGTCACTAATTTATAAATATTGATACAAATTCAAGCCAACAAGAGTTTTTTGTGTCCCGGATCAACTTTGAAGATGTTTTCCACACCAACAATATTTCCGTTATGTTGTAAATGAGCAGCAGTATACAGAAACATGAAACTAAATAGAAAGCATAGTTCTGTCATAAAATAGTACATATGTGAAGAGGATTGATTTAGCTTCTCTGTGGAACATTTCTCAACTTTAAAAATTCTTATACATATTAATGTAGGCTTTTTTCCCCCTTTTTTGCATTGAATTGTAAAGTAGTTTATAATGAGAAAATGACTCAGTTATCCCCACTTGTGTTACATTATCTGCTGTGGGATGGAGAAGGAGTTGACAATGAATATATGTATATATATGTATATATAAAACTTGGAGAATTTGATGTGGGATTTAGATAGAGAACAGGCCTAGTGCTGATCACCTGCCTAAGGCTGAATTTCACCCATAGCACAGATGGAATTTTTAAGTATGTGAAAACAACAATTCATCTGAATTACTGATGAATTCTGTGAGTTTTTGTTAAATCTATTGATTAGTGTAAAAAGAAAGATCCGAAATCTTCCTTCCCTCACTATGGATGACTTCAAACAGGAGCTTTTTAAATGTGACTTAAACTATCTACAGATAAAAACCTATGAAGTTAGCCAGGTAAAATAGGCCAAAGTTTCCTGATAAAGTTTCTTTTTATGCACCCACTCCTACTTTCGCCAAAGAGAACAGACACAACCATAGAAATCCACTGAAACAATTATTTTGTTCACTATTTTATTTAAAAGACAAAATTATGAAGTATTTAATGTGATCATTTTAAAATGTAATGAATCAGTTATTTGACTTGAAATTTCAAGTTATACATATATATCACACCTAGCATTCAAAGTTCCTTAAAAAGTTATTTAAAAAATAAAGCATTTTCTTCCTCCAGACCAAATTTCTCTTCTACAATAAATGAGAACACATAATTAGTTCTCAATTGATCCAAAGCAATTTTCATAACTTTCTTGTTGTGCAACAACTACAGGAAGAACAAAAATAACTTTTCCTCACAGTTTCCCTTCTTATTGCTTTTTTATTCCAACCTGATGATGATATTTTCTTTCAATGCAACACATGTGGTTTCATCACCTCTTTGGTGATGTAGTTTGATTTTCATAGTGCAGAACTGAATACAGAACACATAGAAGCAGCTCTACATGATGTCTATATCTGTTTTTCTCTAAGTCCTCTTGAACGGCATGTCTGCAGGTAGCCTTTTTTGCTTATGAACTTTAGCAATACCAATATTCAAAACTCACCAAGACTTTAGGTACACATACAGAAGAAATGAACATTTACATTTATTTGTGAGAAATGGGATATCTCTTTCTTTTCAAAGCTGATGCTTTCAGAAAAAAAAAAAAGAAAAACAGATTTCTTTTGAATATTTCCTTGGCTTTTGCCACCCACTTAGCAACACTTTCATCACTATCTTGGAGAGACTTCTAGCATCAGCAACAAACAGGACATGCTGCCATTCTTGGATGTGGACTCCTCAAAGAAGATAGAATAGATGAAGAAAGACTGGGGTTTATCTGTCATTAACGTACTTCTAAAATCACCCTGCTGTAAGGGGGCTTTGTTATTTCTTACATGTTCCCATAAATAAAAGCAATCTAACCATGTATGTGCCCAGATAACATGAAGTACACCTAAAGTCATACAAACAGGACATTCTGCAGTTTTCTGAGTCAAAAGAGGATCAAACCACCCTGTTGCTCAAAAGAATCAGAAAGGCTCTTAGACAAATAACAGTAGGTCATCAGAACTCACAGCAATAATCATTGGGTAAGGATCAGATACAAGCATTGAAGAACTAAGGAAACTCTCAATGAAAAACACAGGACCAGAGCAGGGACCCTCCCTTAACTACAGAGCACAAACATAATTTCTTATGTCAGACACTTAGTGCATAGAGTAAGTTAGAACTTAAAAAGGAAGTGATGGTGTGCTCCAGGGCTCAGAAGGAGCAACAGAGCCATGATGATCAGTATCTTCTTGCTGGGCCTGCAACAGTTGTTATGTTACCTCATGAAATACTGGTAACATTCTTGAGTCCATCAAGCACTGGTGTTTTGAGAAGCCCTGTACAAACACACAGAAATTTCTCTGCAAGTTTCTTGTGTGGATGCATGTAGTTCCTCTATACTATATTGTAGAGTAGAAATTATTTAAGAACTCTGTTTTCTTTATTGTGACACATGCATTCAAAACCATCAGCAAGATATTCCACTCACTTCAGTGAAGAACCAAAGGTGCAAACACTGACACAGTGAATCATAGGTAAGGAGCTCTAACTCAGAGTAAGGATTAAGTCTTAAGAACTGAAATTATTCTGCCATTATAATAAGGATCATACCTTTTTATCATTCTTTCTGAATGCATTGGAAAATATTGCTGTGTAGAAGAGTTTGAGCAGTAACAGTATGTGGAGAAACTCTTGTACAGCACTGAGAAAAAAATCTTACTACCATGCTATTATAACTTAGAATAATATTCACTAACTTCAATCATTAATCAAATTTGTCCAAATCATCCAAAATCCTCAGTAACCAACATTACCTAAGGTTCTGGAAATGTCTTTGTACCAGCTACTCAAATCTCATGAACAGGTGTCCTTGTCAACATGAAGATTCTTGTTTTCTTTCAGTTTACAATGTTTTCCAGTGTTTCAGAAATTAGATTAATTTTGCCAAAGTCTGTGGCAGAGTTGAAGTCACCGACCTGAAAGAAAGAGGTGCTCTACAACTCTTACAGACCTCATCAGTCTTTGGATAGAGATTAAAACCTCTCATATTTTTTTTATTCTTTGTACAAGGTCACCTTGTCATGGATGACTGACTGCATCTGAATAGAGTAGGCAATTTGAAGATTTTTTTCAAGTCTTCTGATGTGTGAATTGTTGAAGTTGATCAGACACTAAAAGATTAAATATAATTGTCATATCAAACTAAGTACTAATACTGAGTTTCTCCATGATAATAATGGCTAAGAAACTTCTAACAGCAACATCCATATGCTTCCTGATGTCTTCAAGAAATGGAATAGTAACAGATGGACAAGGAAAATATTAAATAAAAATCTGTATGAATAACTGATTATAAATGTGCAGGCTTTGTACAGTTCAGGAACTCAAGAAGTAGATTCAGTAAGCAGCTTACAAGTCACTTGTAATGTGCACAGTCAAGTCCCTCTGTTCACAGTTCCTAGTAATTCTATGTACTTGAATGTGTCCTTTAGCTCTCCGATTTCATTTATTTTAAAACAGTGTCACTTTGAATAAGTGCTAAAACATATGACTGCTTCTGAAAAAGTAGATAGGGTAGAGTCTATCAAAAGGCAATTGAAAACATCAGTGACAATGTGATGCTGCTATTGCTTTGTACTCCAGTGTATTTGACCTTGAATTTTCTTTTAGAAGCACAGAACATAATCCATTTATTTGCAAAGGGCTTTCCAAAGATCTATGTATCATCATAGTTTAATAGCGTAGAGAAAGGACTGTTGTGGTTCGAACCCAGCTGATAAACAGGCACTGTGCAGCCTCTCTCTCACTATTTTTACCCTGGGGTGTGAGGAGGAAATGAAAATTAAGAGTAAAGTAAAACAGTAGGTTTGAACAATAAAAATAGAGAAGAAACAACAACAAAGTGAATTATTTACAACACACTGCTCACCATTACCATACGAAGCAGCACCATACCCTGTCACTGAGCCAAACTGTTCCAAGCCTTACCACACCAAGTTGCACGGCTGCCATTCCAATTTGTGCACCCTTCCCAGCTAGCACGCTCCTCACCCTATGTGTGCTGGGCATGACATCAGTATCAAATGGTGTCAAACGTCCCATGGGCTGGTTGGTCTGGCTGTCTAAATTAACCTAATCCTAGCAAAAATACAGGAGGTACTCAAGTACAACCACTACAGCCTTGCAAAGCAAATCTACACTTGCTTTTGCTTAGGAATTGTTCTTCAATCAGCATTCAATTCATTACTTTTCTCTGCTTTTTATTTTAATGGTTAAATTCAAAAAGAACATATTTTTCCACATTCCAGAAATGCGGAAATTACCATTTTGAAAAAAAATTCCCATGGAGTTCTCAGCCCAGCAGTTCTTGGTTAAAGTTCTCATTATGAAGATGGAATCACAAAGATGCTGGGGCAGAGTTGGCTCAGAGATATTGAAGTTTTAACTATATATTTTTCACAGAGGAAAAGGAATTTTCATGAAGCAATAAGCTAGCACAGAAGAGATGCTGCTGTTAAATACATGTTACACGACATATTAGCAGAGCAACTCAAGTTTTGAAGCTTCAGGTTTTGAATTCCTTCAAGAAAATATATATGCAAAGGCAAGTGCTCTTCACTACTCTTGGTTTGTGTTTTGTAAAATGTTCCAAAATGATAGTTCAGTGGACCTGACGAGAACTATTTCAAGAAACACTTTCTATATAGGGAAATACATTTCCAAATAATTTCCTATGATACTTTTCAGAAGGAAGTCTTTAAGGAAGAGAGTCTTATACGTCACAATATTTAAGGTACTGATTTTGGAGTTAGTCACTCATGTTGTCCATCTGATATGGAAAAAAATGCTCATACCTGTATCTCTCACAGTGTTATATGTGGATCCTCCCGCATCAGTAGAGTTCTAGATTGTGTCCATTATATATGAAGATATAGTAGATACTGTATTTAAATATTATTCTATATTATCATATATAGATTATATATTTTACCATTATATCCTAATGGATGTGGGCTTTTTTTTCTCCAAAGCAGAATAATGAAGCTTGAAAATTTGATATTTCCTAGACAGTACTCCTGACCATCAACAATCTCTTGTCCCTATATTGGTAAAGAGTATTCTCTCTAATTTCTATCTGTGGTAGCATAAGCAAAGGGAATGGAAAAGTGGAGCAGTGCTATGATGTTTTTCACTTAAAGAAAGCTTTCCTGGCTATAAAATGGTCAGAAAAATTAAACAGCTACATATTTTTACTCCTGTCATCCTTTGATCAGGACAATTTATTTACCTATTTCCTTTGTTTACTATCTGTGACATTGTTTAGAACAATATATGTATCTAATTCAACATCACTTGTTTTCTACAGTCTCTGTTCACACAGATCTTGATCAACGTCACATTGATCTTATTCTTGATCAATATCAGTTGATGTTCACAAACATAATTCACATGATGGTTTTGACCAAAGCTGACAAAAATAATCACCAGAGAACAGAAAATTCTTGCACTGCTAGAAACCAGTATTATCACCTAGGCTAGACCAACAAAAACTACAATACACAACCCAAAATGCAAAAGCAAGATAAGCAGAATTTTGTTGAGCCAATGTCTTTGGAATGGGACTAAACATTGCACTTGCAACTGAAAGAACCATCAATTGTCATGCAGCATCATCTCTTAAGGTGGAAAATAAGAGCAACAATAAGATGTAATAGCTAATATTTTCAGGCATGAAGGCCCTGACCTTGGTTATGTGTACATAAGCATTTCCAGAGATGCTTGACAATAAAGCCATAAAACCAGGGTATCTCTGCTCTAAGTTTAGAACTTTAAAACTCTGATATCAAGTAGTAAATTCATGCAATATTGATCATTAAGCCAGGAAACAATGTGTATTACTTGCAATATCAGAATTTATACAAGAGCTTATATGTTTTCTTGATATACTAAAAGCACTTACTGGTTATCTGAGCTGAGCAGCTCAGCAAATTTCTCACATCTACGCCTCACTGACATGCATTAATGAGACACACCCTTGCCCTTCTTTCATGCATGCTACTTATAGGATGATTTAGGTTGAAAAGATATTTAAGATCATAGACTCCAGGCATTAACCTAAATCTACCAAAACCATCATTAACCCATGTCCTTAATCTCCTCATCTATCTCTTAAAGATGCCCTGGGATGGCAATTCAACCACAGTATCACAGTATCAC
>VZRI01010147.1:207517-240454 GCA_013397515.1 Upupa epops | reverse complement strand
GCAGATTCATAAGTGGTTTTGTTGAACCCTCCCTTTTGTCTAATGCCATAGCTAAAAGCTCTTGGTTAAAATATAATTGGGGTCTCTAACACACGACATTAATGGTGACCCAGGTGGGACATGTGGGGATCCAGACAAAGACCCACACTACTACTATGACAGAAAGCTGGAAGTTTGAAGGGAAGCTGAGGATGTTGGCCAGGGAGCAAGTGGAAAGATGAAAACATGGAAGATTCCTGCTCTAACTGCATTTTTGGCAGCTGTAGGATGACCACTGGCTCAGAGCACAGTACATGGCTGGCACAAACAGCTGTTTAGAGAAACAAGGGAACACTGTGCATTTCACATACAATTTGACCCGCCATAATCAAATTTGTTAATAATAATCAGCAAATAGCTGAGCGGTAATGAAATTAGGCAGAACATGTTCTGTGGAAATTTCTAGACAGCACCAAAGCTCTCACGCTGAGTTCTGTAAAACATTGGCCTTTTATGGGGGAAAGAAGCCATGAGAGGCAGCTGGCTCATCCTGCTGCCAGTCGAAAGGGGTAGACGGATTCAGTTACAGCAAAATCAATAGAACTCAGAAGAAATTAAAAGCAATCATGTACCTGAGCATTGAAACATCTGAGCAAAAGAGTCAAGGCAGCTAAGAAGGATGTATCACCAGGGACTGGAGCTGGGCAGGGAAATGAGGGGGCAGGAGAAGCAGGAAAGGAACTTGTGGGAGGGGAACAGTAAAGCAGAACTAAGAGGCAGGCTCCTAAGCAGTTCTGCTCAAGCTGGAGAGCCTGAGCCACAAAACACCATGAGGCAGATTCCTCCAGCAAACTGTTTGGCACAGCACTGGAGAGACCCAACAGGAATGCGGATAAAAGTTTCAGAGAAACAAGATCAACTAATCCAAAGATGCGCAATCACTGCCTAGAAGGCAAACCACGTCCTGGGCTGCATCGAAAGAAGCGAGGCCAGAAGAGATGTGATTCTACCTCTCTACTCTGCCTTAGTGAGACCTCACCTGGAGTATTGTTTCCAGCTGTGGAGCACAAGGTGGATGAGGACCCATTTGAGCGAGTCCAGAGGAGGCCATGAAAATGCTCAAAGGACTGAAGCACCTCCCTTATGAAAACAGGCTGAGAGAGTTGTGATTGTTCAGCCTGAAGAGGAGAAGGTTCCGTCGTGACCTTATAGCAACATTACAATCCCTGGAAGGGGCCTATCAGAAACCAGGGGAAGAACTGTTCAGAAGGGAAGGGAATGATAGACAAGGGGTCATGGGTTTAAGTTGGAAAAGAGTATACTGGGGTTAGACATCAGGAAGAAGCTCTTTAATCTGAGGGTGGTGGATCAAGTTACCTAGAGAGATGGTGGAGGACACATCCCTGGAGACATTCAAGGTGAGGCTTGATGGGGCACTGGGCAACCTGTTCTAGTTAGATATGTCCCTGTTTGTTGTAGGGGTGTTGGACTGCATGACCTCTGGAGGCCCCTTCCAACCCAATACATTCTATGATTCTGTGGTAGTAGCAAGTGAAGAGGGTGACAAGTAGCACCTGTGACTAACTGCTCAGCTGGAGAAAAGTCAGGCTTCATGAATTCAGGACCAGGCCCTCAGGGATTATTAGATATATAAATATATGCATTTCTATGATGCTCCATGACCCACATGGTAGAAAAAATTAGAATCAAGTTATCACAGCTGGCCTTAGACTTTATGAGCCTCTGAATCTTTGAAAGCACAGCCCTCTCATGCCCAGCAATGCATGCTGTGGCTCCAGCAGCATCACAATGGTGAGCTGAATGGGATCCACACAAGGAGAGGACAGCAATGAAGAATCAGGCAATAGGGCTACTGCAATCAACCTTTCATGCCATTATATAGGTGAAATCTTAAAAATTCCCCAGTATTTCTTCCACATGTGAGAAATAATAGCTGCAAGATGCACATCTGAGCATGGGGAAAAGTATCCAGACCTGCCAGGAAGATTCTGCTCTGCAGCTGGTCATTTTATAATGCTTGTCTCAAAGCCACCCCATGAACCTTACCCTCTGCCTCACACAGAGAGGGCTGTGTCCATACACACACATGTGGGACAAACCAACCAATCAACCCAAAATCACTTCTAAAAATTGAACATTGCTGTCACGTAATTGTATTTTGGATTCGCTTTGCAGCATTTAATGCCTCTCTTTATTTGTGTTCCCTCAGGTCATCCAATAACCCTCCTCTGTTTCCTCTGTGTTTCCCTGCATACCTCACTGCCTTGTCTGCAGGTTCTTCTGTCATCCTCTTCTTCCAGCTCAGCCACCCCTGAAGACATATGCTGGTTGTCCCCAAGGCTGGTCTCACTCAACGAGTGCACACATGAGGAGGGCCCTGGTGATGCCCCAGTCCCAGGAGAGCTTTGAATCAGGGCTGGTGCCTGCTTAGCCATGACACACAAACAATAGCTAGTTGGGTTCATTCACCACAGCCCACAGGAAGCCACTTGGTTTTAAAGGGTATTACAACAAAGCTGGTCCCACATGCAGCAGCTGTGGCTCTGGCTGGGGTCACTTGGGGGGTCACTTGGCTGCCATTCACGAACGTGTCCCAGAGTGACCCAAATGCTATTCTCTCCCAGGCACCCTGAGAAAGCCCTAACAGGACAGTGGTAGCTGAGGTCCCTCCCTCTTCTTATTGTTGTGGCCTTGTTGCATTTGGACTCATGGTCAGAAGTTAATTAAGCTCATTACACAAAGTGCCTCAGTGATTTCCCCGTGAGGTGTGCAGGTTCTCTGATATGCTGTCTTCCTTTCCATGGCTGTCTGGCATGGGATTTGTATACAATAACACATTCAAAAGCCTCTGAACTCCATTTCAATATAAACATCATTAGCCATCATTAGAACTTCAGTTCCTAAGTGTAGATCTCTTTGAACTCCTTGCACTGTACATTACAAAGCTGAAAAGGCAGAACTGCTTCATTATCTGTAAACTATTTGTCTTGACTTTAATCCTCAAGTTATCATATGTGGAAAATGAGGAGAACAAGGGCAAAAGAAAACCTGGCCGAGATGTCACGGTGTGCTCCACAGTGATCACTCCATCGGTCAGAACTGGCTTCCAGTCTGGGTCTCTGACCTGTAGAAGTTTATAGATCTGATGGGGTACTTCCTCAAGGCTAAAATGTTGGCATAAGAGCTCTTAGCTCACACTTAAAAGCAACAGCTGTAAAGGGCAGGTACCAGAGGGAGCATTTTAAATATCTGTTCTATTTTTAACACTCCTGCAATGCCAGTATGCTGAAAGGGCAGGAAGCTCTTCTGTCTTCTCAAGCCTCGTTGATTTAGATCAGATTAGTTATTTGGTTTTCAAGAAAGAGTTATTGTTCCCATGTGTAGGGATTTTTATATGGCCAACAAAGCCTTGTGATGTCTCTAGCATATGGCACGAGTGCCTTTGCTTGACAGCTCACTTTATGCTTTGTGCAGGAGCTTGAGTTAGAAGTGGGAAAACACTAGCAGTGATTAGAAACTCCTCAGCCCTCACCTGGCTCTTCTCACTGACTCCCTGTGTGGCTGAGGATGCTGGGCTGGAGCTTTTCAGAAGATAAAGAGGCTCGGCAGTATGGAGGTTCTTGGGATAGTGCAGGGCACTGTCGCCTTCTTGTCACACTGCAGTAAAATCAAATGGGCTTTTTCTCCTGAAGTGTTCACCTAACCACTACCTAAAGTTCATAAATTCATAGAATGTTTGAGGTTGGAAGGGACCTCAAAAGATCATCCAGCTTCAACTCCCCTGCCATGAGCAGAGAAACTCCCCACTACACAAGGGTGCTCAAGCCCCCATCCAATGTCTATATCAGTTTCCCTTTTTCTAAATCATAGAATCATCATAGAAACATAGACACATTAGGAATCGGAAGGGACCTTGAAAGATCATCCATTCCAATCCCCCTGCCACGGCTAGATCACCAAGACCAAGTTGCATGGGAACAGATCCAGGCAGGTCTTGAACGTCTCCAGAGAAGGAGACTCCACAACCCCCCGGGCAGCCTGCTCCAATGCTCCTTTACCCGCACTGGGAAGAAGTTCCTTCTGATATTTAGATGGAACCTCCTCTGGTCCAGCTTGCACCCATTGCCCCTTGTCCTGTCACCAGATGACCTTGAGAAGAGCCTGGCTCCATTCTCCTAAACACCCACCCCTCACGTATTTGTAAACATTGATGAGGTCACCCCTCAGCCTCTTGTCCTCCAAGCTAAAGAGACCAAATGTGCTAATTGTAATTTCCTTCATCAATGTGGGCTGAGAATGCATTATTTAAAACCCATAAGAGCTTTTGACATTCCCTCTGAATCAGTACAGGTGTAGTCTCTCACATTTTGGTACAGAATCACAGTCAGATTGAACTATGTGCTTTGCAGCAGGAGACCTTCCTTCACTGGCAATCTAGAAGAGTCTGATTTCATCCCAATTGACGTGCTTACTCCAAGTGCCCACTACAAGACTCCTGGTACAAACGTGCAGCTTGGTTTTAGACTCTTACACAGAGTGGCCTTCACAGGGTGTTGCTGGGCAGCTAGCAGACCAGACTTAGAGAGCAAAGAAGGGAGAACCCTCCGATTGTATCTGCAAAAGGGAATTCTTCCAGCTTAAGCTGTCTCTGAACAAAGCCACATCCTGACTTCACTCACACAAATCACAGGCATCCACTTCTTTCAACCGCTACTGCTCTGTTGTGTCTGGGAAGAACACAAAAGAGCTGCCAAGCTTCCTTACAGCAAAGCTTTAAGTGTCCAAACCAAGACAATTTCAGTAAAATCTGTCATAAAACCATTCTACAACTCACAGGTAACCAGCCCATGGACCTGCTGGCTTCTTTCAAGGATGTCAGGTACTCGCCAAAGTTGTCTTCTCTGGCTCCTCACTGGTCAGCACTCATGTCAACAATGACTTGTTTGGTTTATAGTTTTATATGGGTTACAGTACTGCCATCCTGTGCCCCAAGCATCAGTCATACAGGCAGGTCACTTGGGGTCGAGCTGTCCTTACAGCCTATTGTGCTGGGCTGGAATTATTTTGTGGACCTGTAACAAATGAAAATCACCCTCCTTGTCTGAGGCATTGCAGAAATTTTACACTTTCCAGAGAGAAGATATTAAAGCAAAATTGAGCAGTAAACCTCTATAGAAGCACTCGATCAAAGAAAGCAGCTTAAGGATCAGCGCCAGACTGATGACCTGATGACAAGCAGCTCCTTTAGCAAGTATTGTCCTTTCACACGCTGCTTGCTGTTGTATTCCTAAAATTGCTGGGATTCTTAACTCAACCAGATGTAGCTGGTTCACAAATAATGAAATGCCAGTTTCTGACTAAAATCTCCAGAAACACCTTCGTGACTGAGCCCTGCGACTTTGATTAATACTTGGAGATCAAACACACGGTCAAGTTACTCAAACTTGCAAGCAGTTAGCAGAAGTTGTGCACAAGCTGAGCAGTACTAACTGTCTGTGTGTACACAAATGTGATGTGAATTCACTTAAACTTCTCATGTATGAGGGGAGATTTGAGCTGGCATGGACTGACATCAGGCACACAAAGAGGTACTGTAAGTGGAGTGTACAGGGTTACCTGTTACACAGCAGGAGCTGGGTGATTCATCTTTGGTTTGTTCATCAAGGTTTGCTCCACCTTAAGAAGAGAAAGGTTAAGGGAAATCTTATCACCATGTATGTAAAGGGTGGCTACCAAGAAGATAAAGACTCCCTTTCACAAGAAATCAGGTAGAAAAGACAAGGGGTGATGGAATCATAGAATCCTCATGGCTGGAAAGTACCTCCAGGATCATCAAGTCCAGCCCTCACCCCAACAGGCCTCAAGTTCTTGATCTACTCATTTTTAAAAACACCTCCAGGGACAGTGACTCCACCACCACCATGGGTAGCCTGTTCCAGTGCCCAGCCACTCTTTCAGTAAAGAATTTCTTCCCAATATCCACTCCAAACCTCCTCTGATACAGCTTGAGGCAATTTCCTTCCATCTTATCATTAGTAATGGGAGAAGAGACCAGCACCAGCCTCACTACAATCTCCTTTTAGGTAATCGTAGACAGCAATAAGGTCTCCTCTCAGCCTTCTGTTCTCTAGTCGAAATAAACCCAGTTCCCTCAGATGTTCTTCATAGGGGCTGTTTTCCAGACCTCAAGAAAAGGGTACAAGTTGCTCCTAGGGAGATTCTGATTGGACTCCAGAGGTAAACTTTTCACCATGAGAGCAATTAGAAACTAAAGCCTTCCCAGGAAAGTGGTGGATTCCTCAACTTTAGACAGTTTTAGGGCTCAGCTTGACAGGGTGTTGTGCCATCTCATCCAGACTGTATTTCTTCAGATTAAAGTACAAGATGATCCTCTAAATACCTTCCAACCTGGTTTGCTGTGATATTGTGAGCTGGGCCCTTGCATTCTCAAATCCCTGCTGAAAACAGAATTTAGGCACTTCCGAAAATTGCACAAACCTCACCTGCACTTTGTCAGCCTGAATCCAGCTTTGAATGTCGTGGAGCATTTGCTTTTAGAGATGGCTGCAACAAATAAAATTAAACCAAATAAAAACTTTCAGAAATAAAAATGTGACTGACAGCTTTTCCTTTCCTCAGCCAAAGGGGTGAAGGAATCTCACAACTCACAGCAATTTCTGACTCCCACACAGAACACAACAGATTTCTTCAGTCACAGTGAGGAGATAACTTGACAGTGGAAAACTGCACTACCATGTGCTCTGCTGTATTTTGAGAGAGGTCTCTAATGCACCTAACATGCCATTTCCATAACAATGTGCGTAATTATTCCTCTTTTCTTATCGTGGAGGTTTAATATTGAGCAGTAGCCTCCAGCCTATTGCTAAACCACATAGTACAATAAAGCTGTTGATTTTAATCCTTAGTCCTAACAAAAGGACACCCTGACAGAACTTGTTTAAAATGCAAAATTGGCTACATCTCTTGAAGCTCAAAGAAAATATAATTCATTTTACAATCTCAACGTCTTCATAAGCATTGTCCATTCTCTGGAAAACCCTGTCCATAAATCAGCCACTAGTTGTTGTTTGAAGGTCAAGCTAAAGGTTTTGTTTTTCTTGCAGCTGACTTCTGTAGGTGAAGAAACATGTGGCTTCATGGCCAGACACTCTTGGAATTATTTTTCCACCAGTTCCTATGCTATTTAATGTCAAATACTCCTGCCTTTGAAACTGTCACATAATTCTGAGGACCTAAATCGAATTGCCACCTCTGTGAAATTCTTTTTAAGCATTTCTGTGGCTTTTAAATTTTTGTCTGTATTATTTCCTTTTCTGCCCTTGGCATATTTTTTTTGCTCAAAGACCCTTCTGTGTCTCGTTAGGAGCCAAGCTAAAAGCACAAGTTGCAAGTGAAACTCCACTGCATTGTGCTGAGACACACAGTTGTGCCTAAGACAGGGGCAACTGTGGATGGCTGAGGAGAGAGGCAGCCACTAGGCTCTGCTGCACAGATGCAACAGTTCACATGGCAATGGATGCAGCAGACAACTGGAAAGGGACATCTCACCTACTGTTATATGCCAACAGACATCTCTGCCCAACTAACTGCCTAAATTCATTCTATAATCAGGAGGTAGAAGCAGACACATCTAAAACACAGTTCAGCAATACCTAAGACAGACACCTCAAGCAGAGCAGATTAACTGCTCTCCCAACATACCTATTTCTTGTCATAGAATCACAGAATCATTCAGGTTGGAAAAGACCTTTGAGATCAAATCCTGTCAATAACCTACTTTACCAACTTCACCACTAGACCAGATCTCTAAGTATCACATCTAAAGAACCTTTAAACACATCCAAGGATGGTCACTCAACCCTCTCTCTGGGCAGCCTGTTCCAAGGCCTAACCACTCTTTCAGTAAAGAGTGATCTCCAGCCTAAACCTCCCCTGATGTAGCTGAAGACTGCTCCCTCTGGTGCTATTACCAATTATCAATGAGAAGAGACCAGCACCCACTCTACAATATCCTTTCAGGCAGTTGTAAACATTCCCAGCTCACTCAGCTGCTCCTCATCAGACTTATCAGCCGTCTCTTCACCAGCCTTACTGCTCTTCTTTGCACCTGCTTTAGTGCCTCAGCATACTTCTTGAATTTATAATCTAAGAAAATCAATTGTATAATCAAGTAGTTACTGCAAGCCCTCAAAGTCAGCTTGCACAATGCGTACTGCATATCTTACTTGCTCTTTTTACAATGTCAACATGAGCAACGTTACCTGGATTTTTGCTTCTTTCTATTCTTTGTTCTTTTCCAGACCACTAACCCGTTCTCATACTTTAATCTCTTTGCCTTTATTTACATGTACAATGCTCAATGTCTGTTGCTTCTCTGTTGCTGCTTGTGTTTAGTCCCTACCCTTTACTACAGCAATTGCTCTGTCACTCAATGACCCTTCTCCAGCAAAGGAGGGGGATCAGAAAAAGGAGAGGAGAACCACAGGTTGGAATGAGAATGGATTCAGTAAAACAGTAAAACTCACACCAATGCAAAGTTCCACTCACCCCAGTGCATGTCTGGTGGTCACGACAAACAGGAAAGCCATCCTCAGGAGAACAGAGAGGAGGAGGGTCAAGAGATGCTGAACAAAAGCAGAAACAGGAGACTCCATTACACGGGATAGGCAGTTATAGGTAGCTCAGATGCACCTGTAGCTAGGTCAGCTCAGCTGCCCTGGCCTGCAAGCATGGCTGCTGGGGAGTCTGTTCCAGCAGCCCCAGGACAATTAATTACACACCAACATAATTAGGTGCTAGTTCCATCAGAAATATTGGAATTCATTGACTGAGCAGAAGTAGATGTTGTGATGTAGATCATGACAGGTGAGACTCCTCAAATGCAGAACCTGGCAGTCACACAGTGTTTTAGGAGAGAGAAATTCTACATCTTTTCCTGAAGATTCAGTCTTCCAGCTGAAAGAGGCAATAAAAAACAGTGAGGAACAGGCAGCAGATTGGGCACAGATGATTTCTGAGCAGAACTGAATTTTGGACAGGAGTGTTTTGATGTGTTGGGTAGAAAATAAAATCTGGGTCCATTCTTCTAAGGAAGGAGCTGAAATCTTTCCACACAGACAGGAGAGGAGAGTAAAATGAGAGCAAGAAAGAGGATTAGGAATACAAGAAATTAGTGAAGACAGTAAGTCTATAAATCTCTTCATCTGCTCATAGCATCACCACATTCTTGCTGAACACATACTCTAGGAGAGAGCCTGGCCTCCATCAGCAGCCAAGGTGAAGGACAGAAGGGAAGGGCTGCACAGAGAGATGTGAAGAAACTAGTCTGCTCTGTTCAGTTGGGAGGAGTTTGCACCCTACTGAGATCTAGAAAAACAAGTGGAAATTGTAGCCATAAGTTTTGAATNGCTCTGTTCAGTTGGGAGGAGTTTGCACCCTACTGAGATCTAGAAAAACAAGTGGAAATTGTAGCCATAAGTTTTGAATAAAAAAAAAATAAATATTTTAAAAAACAGTTGTGCAGTTCTAAGGAGAAAATATTTGATTAAAAGCAAAAACATGTATGGGGTAACTTTTTCATTTCCTGTTCATGATGAAGGTATTACTGACATTATTTAAGCTGTGCTGAAGACATATAACGAGAGTCTAAGCAGATATAAAAGTTCTTTTGGAATGTTATTTATAGTTCCTTGGTACTCAATGCCAAACGTTAATAAGGTTTATGAGAAACCAGTGGAGACTGAATTGTTAGACTTCTAATTTAAATCATGTTGCTGACTCCATTTGTTTCCTACACATTGACCTGATACTCTGATAAATCTGATAAAATTCTCCAAGTTGGACAGAGATTTGTTTTCTGTCAGTAGGAATCCGACTATTAGAAAGACAAGGAGTGAGGGTATTGGGAACAAAGCCACAGGCAGTAATGAACCACACTCCGATATTTCTCCTTTATTTATTTTAAAGTCTCAGCGTTTGATAAATGGCTTATGCAGCCATTTAAGTGACTCTTCTGGAAAGTGTTTATTTGCAGTCACCTCGATGTCAGCGGCGAAATGAGCTGAGGCTGAAATTTCATTAAGAAAGTCATATTTCATTATTATAGCCCCAGCAATCATCACTCTGTGTACATTAAATACAAAACCTATTGAACATTTAAATAATAATGGAGCTATGGCAAAAAATGGGCATGAGCCAGACAGGATATTCACTATTAACATATGGCCATACCAACAGCTCGGGCTCTTGTGGGACAAAGAGCTGAAAGAATATGTGAGTCCTAAACTCTGAATTTCCTTTGATTTGCCCATTTTAAATTGCAGCCTTAATTTGCTTCAGTGCAAAGAAAACCTCAAGGTACCTGCTCCGTGCCAAATGGAGCCCTCCCGCTGCAAATCCTGAAGGAGAAGGCCAAAAAGGGAGGGGAAAGTGATGAGGATCTTCCTTCGGATGTCTCCTCCTGTGCAGACTAAGGTTACAGATGTGGGTCCTGGCCAGGGGCTGGTTCCCTCCTGCTTTTGAAATTCACACTATCTTATTTAATGTCATTTTAGGACATGTAATAATAGGATGAGGGGTCGTGGTTTTTAGCTGGAAAAGGGTAGATTTAGGCTGGACACTAAAAAAAATTCCTTAAGATGAGGGTGGCTGATCACTGGAACAGGTTGCCTAGAGAGATGGGGCAGGCTCCATCTCTGGAGACATCCAAGGTCAGGCTTGATGGGGCTCTGGGCAATCTCTTCTAGTTAGAGATGTCCCTGCTTGTTGTAGGGGTGTTAGACTAGGTGACCTCTGGACGTCCCTTCCAACCCAAAGCTTTCTATGGTTTTATGATTTCCAGTTTACAGCATCTCAATTCAGCCTTTTCCTAAACTCCTCTGCAGTGTCTGTCTACAAATAAACTTGCCCCAGTTCAGCTAAATCTGCTTAAGTATTTCTTCTCCCAGGCTACAGCTCTGCACTGTAAGTTATGTCCAGTACTCCTACGGAGGGAAATGATTCAGAGCCTCTGAAATCACAGCTGGACAGATGAATGGACAGACAGGCAGGTAGAGCTGCAGCATTCATGCTGGCTCACAGAGGGGGAAACATCTACAACACAAAGCTCAAGTCAGGGTTAGGCTGTGCCAGGAGAGACCTTTTGCCCAGGCATAGCCTTGCACCTTGATTCTTCTTCCTATTACATACTGTGTCCCCTAAGTTGTCTGTTGTAGCCCAGATGTCACACATTGACTCAGAAACAATCTGTATCACCCATGTCTGACCATGTCATGAAGGTAAATACAGGTTTGGAAATCTCATTTTGAGGACACAATATTTGGAAATATAAGCTTGTTGAGAATCAGGACATGGAACACTGCCATGGCTCCTTACACCTTAGATTTTATTCCTATTTTCTGTCAGTCAGAAAAATGCTTGAGGAAAACAGGCACAGAGAAACACACTCCATCTAGCTGCAGTAATTTCAAGGCACCACAGCAGGTGGGGTTATACTGGGGGGTTATTTGTGCCTTTGAAGGTGCCAGGAAGAACTAAATGGAAATCAGAGCATCACGGGAAAATGGCACCAAAGGGAACCTTGTAAGACAAGCAGCTCTTAGGCAGCTTATCTGCACCTTCCCTCCCAACAGTGTGATCCAAACCCTGCAGAAGTCGATGCGTGTCACAGGCTGCAGTGGCTTTAATTCAGCTCCTCGGTGTTTTACAGCTCCTTTGGAGCAAGAGGAATCTAGCTGGCCTCCTCCCATACACCAAATAAAAGCTCCAAAATGGCACCTCTGCTCTGCTGACTGCACTTTTTTCCTGTTTAATTGTACACATGAATCCCTGAGAAACTGTGCTCCAAGTTCAGGGTAAACTTTGCGTTTCCTTTGCTTGCCAGAAGAAAATGAAAAGTAAAGCCCCATCAATTTTATTGCTCATAATTGTGGATAAAATGCAATATATTTGGCTCATATAAATTTGCTAGCAAATTATATTCAATAAAACCCTGGTGAGCAATTTAAAAGCATAAATCCCCCCATGCTGAAAAAAAGCTCATAAATTATACAAGAAAAAGGAGTGATTTCATCAAAGAGCAAACCTCTGCCAATGGAATGTTTCAATAGTACCAGATTTATAGTTTTCTGCAAGATGATTTATGATCCCTAATTTTCTGCAATAAAAAGCTCAGTGGGGATTCTGTGAATGAAATATCTTTTAACAAATAAATAAATAAATAACAAGCCCATCTGAGAGTGAGTGCAGACAATGCCGTTCCTGGAGAGCTGCCCCTTTCATGCTCCTGGTCCAGAATTAATCATGGAAGACCCTAATAAAGATTGTATAGCAAGGAAGGGAAGAGTCTGCGTTGGACTCGGAAATAAATGCACTGCACAGCTGGAGAGAGATTGTTCAGTAATAAATTTATCTGCGATGCTCCATAGCTATTGTCTTTAAAAAATAATTAATCTTCCATCAATGAAGTGACTGAAGATAAGTGGTTTGAAGAAAAGGGTAAACACTTTCAAGACAAGGGTGTTTTCAGTGCAGAGATGACTAGAGTGGGAGGTGGTATGTGAAGCCTGTGCACAGGCAGGACCTGTATTCACAGCTGGATGCACTAAGAGATTCACTCATGTCCCCTAACTCCAGGGCACTGATTCAGAGCTCTTGCCAGTGACAGTGGCTGAGTAGGTTACTGTCACAAAAGACTGTCAATAAGAGCAGCATCTGTCACAGGTCACAGATCTGGGGGCTTAGGTGAAGTTGCAAACACAAATCTAAGTTAATATGCCACACTGCGAATTATGACAACTGAGGGGGAAGCTTGGTATCTCTTTGACTGCTGAAGGGATGGAGTAAAAATCTATCTTCAGTCACCTTTTAGAAACTCACACATAAATCACTGTAACCAAGACCTCCTGCTTTGAGAATCTGCTACTGGATGGTGAGTGGCCTGAAGGAACACTTACTGTAGCACTCCATGTTTGTTTCTCAGGACATTAGCTTTCCCATTTTATGGGTAAGAAGCTGAGGCACATAAAAGTGTAAAGACCTGTGTGAATGTTTAGACAAGCAGAGGATCTGAACTCATTATCCTACAGGGCAGACTGATATCTGTCCTCCCTCTGTGCCATACTAGTCATCCATACAGTCCATGCGTGCAGTACGTGGGGATACAGAGCTGTGGGAGTACTGCAAGTACCTACCGATGAGCACCCAAAAGCTCTCACTGTCCCTCTAGACTTTCAGACTTCAAGAAATGGGAAAGGGCAAAGGTGCAGTTTGAGTAGGTTTCCCACTTCCAGCCACTGGCCTTTCTCTGTTCATTAGTGAGAGAAGAAGAGGGGGATGGCCTCAAACTTTACCAGGGAGGTTTATGCTGGACATTAGGAAACTTTTCTTTTTTTACTGACAGAGTGGTCAGGCCTTGAAACAGGTTGCCCAGGAGGAGGGTTGAGTAACCACCCCTGGATGTGTTTAGAGATTGTTTAGATGTAGTGCTTAGAGATCTGATCTAGTGGTGAACCTGGTAGAGTAGTGTTATTAGTTGGACTTGATAATATTAAGGATCTTCTCCAACCGGAATGATTCTATGACTTCTCCGATGCAAAGGATCTAATTTAGGCCCCAAAAACTTTCAACTTCTATGTTAAAACTCAGACATAGGCTGTAGATGAAAGGCCTCTATTGCCTTTGCTAAGTATTAGATTGAGCCCTTGTCTAAACCCACGTCACACAAATGGAAACAAAACGCTCTAAAATATTTTGTTTTGACAGAAAACAACAGGCAGAAAAGGTCAGTGAAGATATTTGACCGACCAATCTTTTTCTCATCAAGTTTTATCTTGCTCTATTAAGCAAGAACTGCTGAAAATAACCTTGCTTCAGCTAGCTCTCCCTTAAATAGGCCAGCAGACTCAGCTGACAGGGCTAAGAAAACCTCAGCAAGGAGGAAGGTTTTTCAAGACATTCACTGAACCTCACATCACAGCTCTGGAAAAGTACCAGCGAGGAGTGCTGAGGCAGAACAGCTGGCTGCAAGGAAGGAAGTGTGTCTTTGGAAAGGTAATTTGTAAGTATTAAGCACGCAAGATTTGCTATCTATCATCTATCCCTGCTCCAAAACACTTTACAAGCACTGGGCAGTTTGCCCATGTCTGTCCAGCAGGGCTTGGGAGTTCTTCCTAGCTCCTCCAGTCAGCTATGTCCAATGCTATGCTGTGAGCAGACCCAGCACCAACCTGGTCCACTTCATCCCAATGGAGTGGAAACCACTATTTATGATCCAGGAGTTAACTGGGAAGTGGACAGAGTGTGTGCCTGGAGCTAACTTACCCCCTGCTCCGACAACATTTGTGGCTGAGGCAGACCAGGAGAAGGACTTCATCAGCACCTCATTCATTGCTCCTTTTAAAAATAAAATGTGCTGCAGCTTGACAATTCACTGCTCTTAAAGAGAAGTTCTGTTGGGTTTGCTGGGGTTGGGAGGTATTCCCTAAGGATCTGAACTCATTGATTGAGAAAGCAAAGAAAGAATTTTTTTTAGGTATAGGTATTCTAATTACTTACAGATATTCCAGTAAACATACCTGTATTTTTTCATCCCCCGTTGATAAAAGAAGAGGCTTTAAGGAATGTATACATGTGCACATACATTAACTTGGCATCCCAGGATAGCAAAAAAGTAGCATTTCCTTAGGCAGCCCGTGGCACCAAACAGCACTAACGTTTATGTGACAGACCTCCTACACAACAACAGCTCCCTGCAAAATAAAGGCATGAAAAGCATAAAATCAGAGAATCATTAGGGATCTCAAAAGATCATCCAGTCCAATCCCCCTGCCACAGCAGGATCACATAGACCAAGTTGCACAGGAACACATCCAGGCAGGTCTTGAACATCTCCAGAGGAGACTCCACAACCCCCCTGGGCAGCCTGAGCCTTCCAATGCTCCATTACCCTCACTGAGAAGAAGTTCCTTGTGATATTAAGATGGAACCTCCTCTATTCCAGCTTGCACCCATTGCCCCTTGTCCTATCACCNCCCCCCAGGATTCTGTTGGCCCTTTTGGCCACAAGAGCACATTGCTGGTCATAGTCATCCTGCTGTCCACTAGGTCCCCCAGGTCCCTTTCTCCTCCACTGCTCTCCAACAGATCAGTCCCCAAATCTAGAGTTCCATGGTCCAGTCAGTCAGCTGACCAGATTAAATTTCACAGATAATATGAAAATTCTTTTTCATTTATCTTGGAGAAAATCCAACCTTTCTGCAAATGAGACTTAGCACTGATGCTGCTGTGTCCCAATGTGTCCCCAAGAGCACATCAGCTGGCTGAGCTGGGCAGGGGCTCTTTCTCCTTAAGAATAGCTGAGCATTTTTGAAAGAACTTTTAACACACTCCTTCTGTGGATCTGTCCAGGACTTGGATACAACTAGGGGGTGGGAGGGGGATGTTGGTGCAGAAAGAAAGGAGAGAAAATAAAGCACCATCTCTTACTTACCTTGATCCACAGAACAGATCCAAACCAACTCTCTAGACTTCTACTTGATCCTGTATGGAAACTCACATCAATAAAGATTAGAATTATTCACGCCACTGTGAAGTCTTACCGCATTAGGGTGAGCTCCAAGTAATCTACAGCAATAAAAATAAGATTTTTTTAACAACTTGTCTATTATCAGTGCCTAAAATAGCAGAGCTGGATCCCCAGAAGAGTCAGGAGAGGGTGAAGAACTGAGAAATGGCCCCTTTGAAAATGAAATCTACTTCTGTTAACACAAGAACAAGATAAATACCTCACCATGACAGCGAGTTGGCAACTGGATGCTGGCGGTGCTTCAGTGTGTCCTGGAGCTTCCCAGAGCCACCAGCCATTACACTGGCCATCCACAAATCATCAGTTATGAACCTGAAGTTGGTCTCAGTAGGATCAAGATGTCCCCACATATTCAGAGTTAATGCAAAGGTTATTTTTTGTTGTGATTGCTTCAGAGAGCTGGAGGCATAAAAGGCTCTTCCCCAGTTTTGAAGACAAAATACAATCAATGTTCACCAGTACTCAGCTACCAAGGCTTCTCAATGGAAAATATTAAAGAGAAAATAAAGGAAAGGGAAAAGATCAAGAGTAAAATGAGATGCTTACTAAACAAGTTGTAAGTGAACCAGAGATCTCTGGTGTAAATATCGCAGTGTGCTTACTCCTTTCTCCACTTCATTTTAGACGTAGGAAGGCCAAAAATGGCTGAAAATGAAGAGAGAGCGAGAAGGAACTGTGTGTTTGGTCAAGAGGCAGTTCTGGATGCCCCTGAGAGCAAATCAATAGAAAGACAAAGAATAAAACACTCAGAAGGAGTGTGATAGCCTGCCTACATGTCTGCTGAGGTGACCATCTGTCTCACGGCGATTCTGGGCTACAGCGAGACAAATCGGCAGGGATGTTCACGCCAAGCCACGGATACCACACTCAATTTGTTAGGGAATAACCCCAGGTCTTTCCAGCAAAACACTCACTTCTTCCATATCCTGTCAGTGAGCAATATGGAAAAATTTCCCCTCTAATAGGGGAGTGCTGTGTCCTGAAACAAGACAGGGAAAACCATAGCTTGTATTTCGTGCATAAAAGTACTGGACAATTGGAAACTCAGCTGAAGCATGCAGATTGTCTGCTGGTGAGGATAGATGCTTATTAAAAAAGCGTGGAGGAATTTATTCTTTGAAGTTTACAGCTGTTGCTATTTCAGCCACAAAGCCAAGTTTACATCCCTGACAGCTGAAAATCACAGCACTGAAATGAGCTTGCTAATTACGTGACTGTTTCCTACTGTTCAGAGGGAGGCTTTTATTTTCTTCTATTTCAGGGGCTTGGTCAGGGTGAAACATTATTTGTTTGCTGTGCAAGGAAGACTGAGCCTCGTGTTGTTCCCAAAGATGGTGTAGCTGGGCAGGAGGAGTGTCCTGGAGCAGTGTCTATCCCCTCTGGGTGGGAGACCAGGCTCTTTTCAGTATGAGTGGGACCATGAGTCTCTCCTCTTCATAATGCCTTCTTCCCTCCCTCTCTCCACAAATGGCACCAACCTTCCAATACCTTGACATTACACCTGGGATTAAACTGAGCTCCTGCCAATTTGTACTTCACCTCAGAGCTGGACGACGGCATCACTGTTGTTCCAAAATCAGAGAAAACAAGACCATCCAACACCAAACATCTCCACATGGCTCCAGTTCAAATCTTAACAAAAACCTTTTCAGAAACTACCCCGAACCTGCAAGTGATCAGAGAAGTGCAGGTGCTGCAAGAAGTGTTCCTCTGCATGACTCTGCAGCTGATGTCCTAAGGGCATCTAAGTGATGGATAAGGAGCAACCTATTGCATATGTGTCTGGGTGGAGCATGATGTGATGGGTACAGAGCTACACCACCATAGGTAGCCATGTGTTCTGGCCTAAGAACTGCTCATTGCACAAATGTTTTGGTGGAGTTTAATAGCAGACTGCAAAGAAAATAATCAGAAAGGAAGAAAAATGGCCTGAACTCAGACATCCCCACCATTAATATGGAACAATGGGAAAGTCATGGGCTCGCAGGAGTCCAGTTCAGCTTCCTGCAGGGCCTACTGAACTGCTTGGGATAAACACAGCCAAAAGTCTGACAACCGACAAGCACAAATGAACTCTGGCTGCATCAGCAGGACTCTTGGGGAGCTGTTCAGGAGCACCAGACCGACACTCAGGCACTTGCTTTAGTGTCTGCAGAAGAGAGAGCTGCCTCATTTGCCAAAAGGGCAGAGATTTGGATAGGTCAGAGGAGAGTGAAGAACTGCTCATTTCAGAAATGCTTTTTGGAAAACAATGCTATAGTTTTGAGGAGGAGGTTTTGACATTGTGAGCATCATTTGTCACACCATCTTTGCAGCGAAGTCCACCAGCATCCAAACCTGGCTGGGTGTTTTGGTGAAGGCTTTTCTCCCCATATGCTACCTCTGGTAACTCAAGGAGAGACAAGACCTAGACTCTTGAAAACTTCCTCAGCTAGCCAAGACTCAGTGCCCAAGGTCAAGACCTAGCTGTCAGTACCAAACTCTTCTAGGATTATGGATGTAGTGGCTGCCCTGGGAGCCTCACAGCCCAACTGGCCTTGGATTGCCCTGGTCAGGCTCTGGCAATTGGCTTCTCCACATTTCTCCTGCTAAGAGGAGCATCAGGCAGTGCCTGACGGCTGAGGAAATTGCTTTCTTCTCCTCTCACAGGCTTTGCTACCCAGAGTCCTAACAGTAGAGGGACAGAAATGTTGCTGGACCCACAGCCTGAGTGGGACCTGAACAGATGCGATGCACAGGGCAAGGTTACACCATGGGGAGAGGGCACTGCCTACTGGTAGAACCTACTGTCCTTTTCTCTAAGCTGGAGTAGGTTCAGTCCCCAGCTATTGTGTCTATCTGTTAGCATACGAATGATTTGCATTACCTTTGCAATAGTGCACGAGCCCTGGGCCAATCACAAGAAGCACTAATGCTTTTTAAAACCAGCAGTTCTCCTCTTCCAAAACCAAGTCACCTATTTAGATGACATTTCATTGAGACTTCTGTTGGACTAACATGTGCACCAGTAAGAAAGGACAGCTTTTGCTGGACAACAGCAAATACTGATGGGGTTATGAACACTAGTTGAACACTAGTTGAGAAAGTCCCTTGAGAGAGAGTCCTGAAAGGCAAAAGAGTCCAGGAAAGTTGGACACTCTTCATGAAAGAGATCTCAAAGGCACAGGAGAAGGCTATCCCTGTGTGTCGTAAGATTAAAGGGTGGGGAGAATGGCCAGCCTGGTTTAATAAGGAGCTCTTGATGGGACTCAGGAAGAAAAGGAGGGTTTGCCACCTCTGGAAGAAGGCCCAGGCAACTCAGGAGGACTACAGTGATCTTGTCAGGTTACACAGAGGGAAAATTAGGAAGGCAAAAGCCCAGCTGGAACCCAGCTTGGCCACTGACATAAGGGACAACAAAAAAAGTCTGNATTCACCCAAGAGCACTCAGGGAGCTGGCAGGAGAGCTCACCAAGCCTCTCTCCATCATTTTCAACAGGGGAGGTATCAGATGACAAGAAGGCAGCTGATGTGATGCCTATCTACAAGAAGGGCTGGAAGGAGGATCTGGGGAACTACAGGCCTGTCAGCCTGACTTCAGTACCAGGAAAGATCATGGAGAGGATCATCTTGAGTGAGCTCTCACAGCAACGCAGGGCAGCCAAGGGATCAGGGCCAGCCAGCAAGGATTTATGAAAGGGAGACCTTGCTTAACCAACCTGATCTCTTCCTATGACCATGTGACACACCTTTTGGATGGGGGGAAGGCTGTGGATGTTGTCTGGCTGTTCCCAGAGAGTTGTGATTCATGGGGTGAAATCCAGCTGACAGCCAGTCGCAAGCGCTGTCCCTCAGGGCTTAGTGTTGGGGCCAGTCTTGTTTAATGTCTTTATTGATGACCTGGACTTGGGGATTGAGAGCATCCTCAGCCAGTTTGCAGATGACACCAAATTGTGTGGGAGTGTTGACCTGCTTGAGGGCAGGAAGGCTCTACAAAGGGACTGGGACAGGTGGGATTGATGGGCAAAGGCCAGTTATCTGAGGGACAAGAAGGCCAAGTGCCAGGTCCTGCATTTCGATCACAACAAGCCCAGGCAACACTTCAGGCTGAGGGACGAGTGGTTCAAAAGCCACCCATCAGTAAACGACCTGGTGGTGCTGGTAGACAGCTGGCTTAATATGAACAAGCATCATTCTCAGGTAGCCAAGGATGCCAACAGGATCCTGACCTGGATCAGGAATAACACGGCCAGCATGAGAAGGGAAGTTCTCATGCCCTTGTACTCAGCCCTTGTGAGGCCTCATCTTGAGTACTGTGTTCATTTCCTGTCCCCTCATCACAGGAAAGACATTGAGATGCTGGACTGTGCATCTCCAGAGGAGAGCTACGAAGCTCGTGAGTGGTTTAGAGGAGAGGCTGAGGGAGCTGGGCAGGGTTAGTTTGGAGGAGGCTGAAGGGGGACCTCATTGCCCTCTATAACTACCTGAAGGAAAGTTGTAGAGAGGTGACATCTCCTTGGTGACTGCTGACAGAACCAGGGGCAATGGTCTGAAGTTGAGGCAGGGGAGGTTTAGATTGAATCTTAGGAAAAAATTCTCTGCAGAAAGAGTGATGAGGCACTGGAAAGGCTTTCCCAGAGTGGTGGTTGAGTCCCCATCCCTGAAGGTGTTTAAAAAGAATGTAGACATGGTGCTTCGTGACAGGCTAGAGTGGAAGGGGGTTATTTAGTGTTTTTCCATTGATCAGGTATTTAGGTATTTGTGGGTGTGGGTATGGTTGCACTTGGTGATCTAGTAGGACCTTTACAACCATTTTTATTCTGTGATTCTGTGAATATGAGGACAAGTGACTGCTAGGTCATATTTAACTACCCTTACCACAGTGACCATGATTCTGCATAACCAGAAGAAAACATTGTATAGGAGGGAAAATAGGCAGTCTATGAGCTAAGTATACACCACAAAATCCAACATCACCTGTTGAGTAAGCAGATGTCACTAGAAGGAAAGCATAAGACTGTAGGTATGAAAACCTTTGATAAGATCATATACGATTGTGAAGAAAACACTATTTAGCTAAAAAAAGAAGCATCAGCAAAAGTAAGAAGTCTGTCAGCCTTAGATAACTCAACAGCACCTCACCAGGGAGCTAAGGGGAGCAAGAAGAAAACTTTTTCAATGGGTGCAGCAATTGCTTCTCTATGGTCAATGGCTGCTCACAGAAACCAGAGCTCAAAACCTCAGCAGAATGCCGAACACCTGATACACTGGATGCACCACCTAAGAAACATTACAGGGAACAATTTTAAGGTGTCCTCTTAAAAATCTGGCATTGTTTTGGCCATCATAAGCTATCCAGCATCTTCAACCAGAGGCTGAAATCTTGGCTAGAAAATGCATCTTCCCATTGACAGTATGGACCTCTTCACAAAAGGAGCCTGGACAGCTCTTTGCAATGCTTGGCATCCTAACACCAAGTAAGCACACAGAGTGATCTGCAGGATATGTCTCTGAGCAAGCCTACATGCTAATAATGATGTTAAAGTCAAACAGTCGTATGATTTATGCTGCCTTGTGAAATAAAGCAAGCCAACCTCTTCCCACCACGGGAAGTACCATCACAAGCAGAAAATGGAAACAAGAACAAATTAAATACCACCCAGGCCTGGTTCAAACATGAAAACTTTCTAATAAAATATCAGAACCAGATGCTGCTAAAGACGAGTGATAATTAAAGAAGATAAATTAAAGAAATGTTTTTCCAGGGAATGACTCTACTGCACACAAATTGTTTCAGCATGGGGAAAAAAATACAATAAAATTACTGCTGCTGCCTGTTTTCAAAAGTTTCCATTAATGAGTCAAGGCAGGTTCCCTGCTGAATTCCCTCACATCCAGGCTCCCTCTTTGCCTCTGTTGGTTTAATCTCAGTGTGGTTTAGCAGAGTGAGCAGATGACCCAGTGCCAGGAATTCAGTTCCAGCACTGACTCACTGTGTGGGCTCCCTTCTGTCATGCTCGAGGCAGGTTAGCCCTGGAAAGCACATCCCTAAACAAGGGCTCGAGGGGTCCACAGCCTGACAATCTCCCTACTCTCTGTGTCAGTTCACTAGAGGGTTCCCCCTGATTGCCAACTCAGCAAACCAATCTCAGGCTAAGCTGGTGTAACATCATTTTCTTTGGGTCCGTGTCTCATCACAAGCGTGGAGCTCACTGGCAGCCAAAGGACACAGACACCTGCACAAACCCACAGCAGGAAGCATGGCTGGAGAGCTCAGTGAAGGGCAGGCTCAGCAGACCCACTAAGACCACCCTGGAGCCTATGTGTAAACTCATCTCAGTCCAGGTTATTGCTAGGCTTCATCTCAGCTAAACAAAAGGTGATGCTTAGCTCCCCTAAAAACTATTCATTTCTGCAGGTTTCTGCAGTCAGTGCAGAGCTCATCCAACTGCCAGAGGCATTTTCTTAGCAGATGAAACAACGTGCTGCACGGGGAAAGGAAAAGAGCAAAATGAGAGCATGTAAACACATGGCCCATCTTCCTTTTAACCACATGTTCCCCAGCCTCATAACCTCTGCAGATGCCTGTGAGGGATTGTGTGGTTTTGCAGTGTGCCTTCAAGGGCAACAAATCTGGTGTGGCTCAGGCTCAGGATTAGGTTCCCCTGCCTTGAACTGCTGCGTGGGCAGCATCTGCATGAGGATGGTGAGTGCAAAGTGAAATCTCAACAAGCTTTCTGTCCCTAGGTTCCTGGCTCATCTGCCCAAGGGGCTGTGGGGACACATACAATGGGTAACTACAGCTCAGTAGCTGCATCGCCATTGCTAAGCTGGGGTAACATGGCTGTGTGCTTCACAGAAGAGTTTTCTGAAGGACAGCACACTCCCAGCGCTTTCTCCTGGACAGCAAAGTCAAACAGAATGGAAGAACACACACACTGAGGGAAGAACAGGGACAGCATGCAAACTCTCAGCTATTTACAGATGTTGCAGCTAAAACCGGTAATTGATATTTGATTTGAGATTCCACAAAAGCTAAACCTGTCCACAGGTCATCTCCTGCCAGCCCCAGCCCATCCACCCATGTGGCCAGACCAGCTGCATGCTGCTACTCCTTCCCAGCTTCCCAGGAGCACGAGCAGGAGCACGAGCACAAGCACACAGGACAAGGCAAACACACAGAAGCTGGAGCTGCTTCCAGAGCAGCATCAGCCATGGTCTGCTGGCCAGACTTGGAGGGAGTAGAATTGTGCTGACCACAAATCTTGCTTGATCCTCTAGAAATTGCATTCATCGAGAACCTCTTTGATCTTGAGATGAGAAGTGTTGGTTACACACCTCATGGGGAGCCTAGTGCTCCTTGCCTCCTTGCCCTCTGCTTCAATCTCATGCTACTAGTACTGCAGGTCATCTGTCCCCGAGACGTACTTCTTGCTTCTGGACAGACATCCTTGGAGACACCAGAGACAGAAATCAGTGGAAAGGGAGAGGAGATAAAAGAAAAAAAGAGGAGGAAAAAAGATATAAAAGAAAAGGAGACATAAATCTGGGTGTGTAATTTATATATGAGGGAAAGTTTAAACCAGCGTGATTGGCAAGAAGACAGTGTTACTAAAAGCCACAGACATGCTAATTGGTGAGTCATTCAAGCAAACCCTATTGATCTTGTAAGTTTGCCAGTCTTCAATTTTCACTTTTGCTTGAAAACAGCTCAGAAAATAAGGCTTAACCAGAAACTCACAGACAGTGAATGTTTAATCCGATTTTTCAGCAAATATAAGTCTATGTCTTGAGGGGTGATTCTGTCTGACCAAGAGGACAGCTGGGGAGAACTTCCCTTTACTCACCGCAGCCTCCCCCAGCATGGGATGGAGATGCACCATCGCTGCAGGCCAGGTCTTAGATAACTTTCTGCTGCAGCTGAAGACCGAGATACTCTTCTCAACAGTGATCACTGCCAGCAAATAGTTTTAGGTGTATGAGGAACAAGCACCAGAAGCCTGGGACACCTCAGCCACACCACTGCAGAGATGGGGGAGTCTGAAAAGTCAAGCTGAGCTCAGTTCAATCTTCTGCAGTTCTCCCAGCCAAGCCAAGTGCAGGAGCAGCTCAGAAACTTGACTGACATCACCATCTTGCTGAGAGTAAATGAATGAGACTAATGTCTAACAGCTCACGGACAACTTTAGTATCACAATTCACATAAAGGAACAAATAAGGAACAATTGTAACCCATTATCCTTTTCCTTTTTATTGTTTGGTCTGTAGCTAAGGCAAATGTGACAGCAGTGCCAAAGCAGAGATCCCTGGCCATCCACCCTACTCCGTTGCTATAGGTCAGGGAGATCTCATCCTCCCTGAAAGCAGCACCGTCAGCTGCTGAGCGATCCCAAGCTGCCACAGTAATGGGCTCCTTCTCCCCCTCAGACAGTGTCAGTAAGCAGGAACAGCCTTCCCACATTCTGAAGCAAAATATTTACTTTACAAGCACTGAAACAAAATTTGGAAAAGTGAAGAATAATATTTATTTTGACAACGTTAAATTGCATTAAAGTTGAAAGTGAAAATCAGATGCATGCACATACACCAAGGGCATTATCCACTAATCACAGGAACATAAAAGAGCTGGAAAATACCCTCCTCTGCTGCCACTTGGAAAGCTGGTCTGGACTAAATTACAGGCGCAATGTATAATTAAGCAACCTATGATTATCCAGTGTCTTAGCAGATGCTGACCTCATTTATGGTGATTTGGGTAAGGATTCAGCAGAGGTTTGATTTCACAGCTGTCCATGCTGCCTTGGACCTGTCGCATTACCCCAGAAACACCCAGTGCTTTAGCTGTGGGGTCCAAGTGCGCTGCTGATGGTTTCCCATCTGCCTCAGCTGCTGACTGCGGAACTTTTCGCAAGCTTCCTGGGAAACAGAAAATGGTTTTACTGATCTGCCAGCCAGGCTTTATACTTGCAACCTGTCTTTAATTACTCCAAAGCAGCATTATTATTCCATCAGTACAAGGAAGAGGGACCTTCCACTGCTGTGCTGTTCCCTTACTTTTATTTTTTGCAGGTGTAGGCTTGTGGCTTACTCACTGAAATAATAATTCTGTTGGAAATATCACTGGCATGAGAGATGAGCTGCCAAAGTGTTATGGGCTCAGTAATTTGTACATGGAAATGAGGATCCAGGGAACAACATGAACATCAGTGCCCGATGAGCTTATGATTAAAACATGATGCTGAGCTTTTATGATTTCTACAGCTAATTAGCAAGATTTATAAGCATCTAACAAAACACAAGGCTGAACACAGTAATGATCCTTATTTTCCATTTGGAACAGAAAACTACTGGATTCTAAAATAGCAGGGAAAAGGATGGAGAAACAGACAACCCTTATCTCCTCATTTGCCCACAATTTACCTTCATTGCTTCTCTCCCGCAGGATGAGCCAATGTCTCAGGTAGCAACCATGAAGTCTGAGACATACTGATGGCAAGATCCTTGATTAAAGAGAGAAAAGGTTTCCTGCTGTGTCTTTAGTTTCAGGTTTGTTTTCCAGCAGCATGCTGGGGGCTTGCAAGGTGTCTGAAAAAAAGCCACTTCCCCCAATGCATACTGGTGGGATGCATTCTGTTCCTCAGCAGCACAAAAGGAAAAGGGGGGTGTGTGGGGGGGTGGAGATTAAATAATACCAAGCTAGTCTGCAGAGAAAGGGCTTAGGACAGCTGTAGATGGGCAAGGGCTTCCACTGCTTCTGTCCAACAGCACTTGCATGACCTGATGTGGAAGCTCCCAGTGTGCACAGAGGGGAGAAGCTGTACATGACCCAAACCCTTTCCCTGTGGCTTTGAGATTTCCAGAAGCCATACACATGGCCATGGGCTGGTAAACCTCTGTCCCACATGTAAAACTTTTATATTTTGCTTAGACAAACCTTTCACTCAGAAAAGAAGACATCCCTCAGAAACCTCGATTGCATGGACATCTCATCATATTGCTCACAGTGGAGACAAAACCCCATGATCATTACTGAAGCCACTGGCAAAGGCATTGTTCCAGCGCAAACCGTGAAGGTGGATGTGATGACTGCTTTGCTGAGGTTGCAGCTAGATCCTGTGTGCAGCACAGTAGAGATCCCTCCAGGAGCATGGAGATCTCACTGGGAGTGCCCAGATCTGACTGGGAACAGAGAGAACTCAGGCAAACCTGACCTTGAAGGCTGTACGTGGGTTGTTGTAAAATTCTCTTGGTAGGCACAACATCTTCCCAAGTCCATGGAAAGTGCTTTACCCTTCCTGTGTGTTGCCACAATGTGATAATTAAAACTGCATTGTCTCATTACACAGTTAGTGCGACCACAGAGCGCATTTATAAAGCTCAATATATTTACACTGGAGCTGGGCATCCCCAGCTTGGCGATACACAACCATTGGTATGCCATGCGTCACAGCATCCCAGCATTTTATCACTCTTTAATGAATCACTGTCATCACCTCCTCCAGTTCTTGTTGTCCTCTTGTTTCAATATTCCTAGACAGTTTGTCTAAACGGGTATAATGGGAGAATTTCCACTCCAGCAATGACTTGGTGTTTACATTAAACAGTGCCTGGGAGCTGGTGCATCCTTAAGAAAGAGCTGACCACATTCATGGCAAGACCCACACTGCAGTGATGCCACAGTCTTCATTTCTCTTCCTGCAAAACCAGGTCAGGTTACATATGGAGTGGAAGCAATTAGATAGAAACATTTTGTAGAGTTTCTGGTTTAGTATTAATGTGGGAGGTTTAGCCAGCAGACTTCCATCAAAGTGGAATCAAGCATTCTGCATTCTCAGCCAGAGGTTCTTCAGACCCTGGGAGCATCACATGGCCAGACCCAAACGCAAATGTCCAGCAAGAAGAACATCAAAGAACTTGACCCTATTGTATAAACCCAAGGCTGTATACAGACCGAAAGATCAGCGTAGAAAACAGGGCTCTGGGTGAAAGGCTCTTGTCCTGCTGGAAAGAGGAGAGTGGAATGAAGCCCTGGGCTCAGTCAAGATAGCCAGAGTGCTGGCTTAGCTCACACTAGTACTAGGGCAGAGGAGGGGCAAGGCATGTGGAGCCTCCTGGCAAGGGGCAGATCCTCACCCCTCACCATCCAGCACAGGGTCTGTTCAGTCTCTTTTACAGGTGAGTGACAGGCTGCGAGGGCTCTCCTCCCAGGCATGTGTGCTGCAGATGCGCCAGGAGTGAAAGCCAGCAATACAGAGTATTATTTATAACAATAATAATAACAATATTAATAACATAAGAACATCTGGTAGCGTTCTTTCCACATCTACCATTTGGCTGGAGGCAGAGCATCCGAATGACACAACAGTCAGGATTTCTGCTTCCAATTTAGCCCCAGCTCAGCTGCTGTGGTGACTCAGACACCAGCACTTCTCAGGGACATGTCCCTGACTCCTGGGTTCTACTGGTCCCTGCAGGTGTCACCCCTGACACCAGCAACTGCAGAAGAACATAAACCCATTGAAGTTTAGATTTCCATTATTAGCTGTTTCACAGGAGCATGCAAAGAGTTTTCTACACTTCTATCCCACCCAGTCAATGTTACCGAGCTACAGTGGTGCAGTGACAGACAAACCAAAAACTATCTGCTCTGCTACACCCTGCATGCCATTGAAAGCCTTTTTGACTAAACATTGAAACCACTTTCAAATTATTTGGAACTTTGAGGCTTTCCCATTTCTCCAGTGAATATATCACTTCCACCTACAGATTTTTTGGCTTTGACATGCAATGGACATCCAGCCTAAAAAATTCCTACTTTGATTAAAAAAAGAGTCCTCTGGCTTTTCTGTCCTTGTTGTACTGACACGAAGTTAAAAGCATACAATCATAAAATAGAATTATGGAATGATTTAGGTTGGAAGGAACCTCAGAGATCATCTAGTTCCAACCCCCTGCCATGGGCAGGGATACCTCTCACCAGACCAGGTTGGCCAGAGTCCTATCCAAGCTGGCCTTGAACACTTCCAGGGATGGAGCAACCACAACTTGTCTGAGCAACCTGTTCCAGAGTGCCTCAGCACCCTCAGAGTGAGGCGTTTCTTACTAAGACATAATCTAAATTTACCTTCCTTTAGCTTGAAACCATCTGCCTTGTCCTGTCAATGGAGTACCTCATAAAAAGTCCCTCTTCAGCTTTCCTGTAGCCCTTTCAGGTACTTGAAGGCTGATATAAGGTTACCTCCAGAGCCTTCTCTTCTCCAAGCTAAACAGTCCCAACTTCCTCAGCCTCTGATCATCTCTGTGATGTCCTCTGGACTTGCTTCAACAGTTCCTTGACCTTGACCTTTTTTCATATTGGGGAATCCAGAACTGTACACAGTAGTCCTGGTGAGTTCTCACAAGAGCAGAGGAGAGAAAGAGAATCACCTCCCATGAGCTGCTGGTGACACTTCTTTTGATCCAGCCCAGAATGCAGGTGGAATTCTGTGCTGTACCCACACACTGCAGGCTACGTTGAGCTTCTGACCTACCCACACTCGTAAGATCTTACCTTCTCCTCAGGGCTGCTCTCAATCCATTCACCACTCAGCAAGTAGTTGTGCTTGTGATTGTCCTGACCCAGATGCAGGACACTGCACTTGGACTTGCTGAACCTCATGCTGTTCACACAGGCCCAGTTCTCAAGCCTGTCAGGGCCTCCAGTCCCTCCAGCGTATTGACCACACCACACAGCCTGATATCACTAGCAAAATTACCATGTAAGGGGCAGCTGTGGCTCCTGACGTGCGCACAGACAAGTGCAGCAGAAATCCTTTTACCCAGCCTGCTCATCACCAGATTCTCCCAGCAAGCTGTAGGCTGGGGAGCAGGTTTCTTTGGGATCTAGGAGGGTGGATTCTTCAGTCATGAAAGAGGCTTTTGCCTCAAAGCAAGTAATGCATCGTTCGTAGATTCTCACCTGCTGGATTTTATACAGTTGGATACTTACTTTAGTATTAAAAGTTCATGTTTAAGATAATATTAAGTATTAGAACATTTTCCCTCCGGTCATTAAAAACTGAGATGTACACAAACAAGCAAAGGGGCCCCATTATGTTGCTGGAGGGATGTAGCCTCTTCCTCCGGGGTCAGCCAGCTCTGCACAAGCACAGATGAGGCCCCAGGACTCACTGCATTACCAAATCTGCCTATGAAGCAGCCGATAAACAGAAAATCCAGGCCTTTGGCTCAGCATTTATCCAATTATTAAAATAAGTTGCTTAGATGACATCTTAAATAAATACCTTTCCCCTGAATCACTTTACACATTGCCCTGCAAATAACAGGTCAGATTAAATCTAACTGTGCAGTTGACTTTATAGGGCAAGGCTGCTCCTACCACCCTGGGCTCTCTCTGTTGCTTCCTTAAAATACCGCTGCTGCACAGTTCAATAGCTCAGCACTATTTGTAACAAGGAAACAGTAGGAATTTGGGTTAATTCTACCTTTGTCCTTATTTTAATCCCCACTTGATCCCTGTTGTCGCAAATATCATTAGCACATGAAACCTGCTGACTGCTACAATTTCAGGAATTCCAGTAATGAAGGAATGTCCATACCCTTAGATCTGACACATTTTCCAAATCGGATGCTTTGTGTGTAACCAAGCTCCCCTGGTTGTTTCAGCAGCCAAGTGCCTACAGGCCTGGAATATGATCACAAGGTCGGACGCTCATTCCTTGTTCCAAAGAGCCAGCAGCTCCCCTTCTTCTTGGGGACATTTGTGATGCCACTCAATGGGGACCCAGCATTGAGAATTGTAAAATCATCAAGGTTGGAAAAGATCTTCAAGATCATAAAGTTCCACTGCCCTCCCTACAATCCCTAAACCATCTCCTGAAACATTACGTCTTTTTTTGAACACTTCCAGAGATGGTGCCTCCACCAGCTCCCTGCGTAGACAGTTCCAAGGCCTCACCACTCTTTCTGTGAAGACTTTTTTCCTAATGTCCAACTTGAACCTCCCCTAGGCCAACTTGACTCATTTCCTCTTGTCCTGTCACTAGGGAGAAGAGGCCAGCAAACACCTCACTACAATCTCCTTTCAGATAATGTAGAGAGCAGTGAGGTCTCCTCTCAGCCTCCTTTTTTCCAGGCTGAACAGTCCCCAGATCTCTTGGCTGCTCCTCCTAAGATCTGTTCTCTTGACCCCTAATTAGCTAGGTTGTCCTTCTCTGCAACCTCTCTGGCACTTGTTTTTCCTGCAGTACTGCACACAGAGCAGAACACTGGCAGACAAGTAGCCAGAGGAGACGAAGAAAATATCAGAGTGGGAATGAGCAGACCTGGGAAAAGACCTTGGGAAGGAAAAGGGATTGCTGCAGTCAGATCATCTGAAGCAATGCTGTCAGGGTTGTGTGTAACAATGGTATCATGACAGTCCAGGGCTCTCTGCTTGGGCCAAGGAACTGTCTGTGAGCAAGGAGCAAGTTTTTATACAGGTTCATACTATTAGTAGAGGCAGTGCTCAGTAAATCTTACCTCGTTTGCTGTAACATTTTTATTCCTGTCCTTTTTTAATTCCTTTCAAATCCAGAACTTAAAATTTATCTGTTCCCCTGCACAGTGCAGCAGTTCAGCTTCACAGGCAGAGCTGAAACACAGCAACATCAAGCACACACCGCACTGGTTACACAATTTTTTTTACACAGGTATGAGTCACCTTCCTCTCACAAGATACTGAGCCTCTTAGCTCAGTTCCGCCTTCCCCTTCCCACATCCTACCTCTCTGAAACATTCTGCGGAGCATTTCCTCACACACAGTTTTTTGAACTATGGAGGTATTGGTGACTGTCACATGTGAGAGTGAGAAGTGGGTTCCTGCCTCTTCCTGAACAATTGGGTGCAGAGATAAAGATTCAGGTCTCCACTGTCACTGGAGAGCTCCCAGAGCCTGGTGTGACAGCCTTGCATCCTCCAGTGCTTCTGCCAAACATGATAATTAAGCCCTTGGACCTGAAGATAATGGCTTCAATGGAGAGATTGAAGTCATTCACCACAAAGCTTTCAAACCTGTGCTCCTACAAGGAGGGTTCAACAGCCCTGGGTCCTCCCGGCAAAGGAAGACTTTCAAACCGAGTAAGTAGGTAGAGCTGGAAGTGCTTAAATCCCATCTCAGTCCCTAAGGGTCTGACTTACCTTACCATGAGAGGTAAGTAGGGAGCCAGCCAGCCTCTGTGTAGCTGCTGAGTGAACACCTCCAGGCAGAGATGTCCAGCTCCCCACTACAGGGTTTCTCTGTTTAGTAATAAGAAATCCTAAATTTCAACATTGATTTTCTGGTGAGATTTTCATTGGTTTTTAAGGTGTAGGTGTAGAAGGCAGATGAAAAGTACTCAGAGCAATGTGTGTTCATAAAATTCAGACTGCTCTTCAGTAGGGAAAATATTAGCCTCAATTTCCAAAAATAATGTATGCATTCCCTGACCCCTTGTACATGCATCGGAGTACTTAATCTTTCACCCACAAAATTCTGAGTGTTTGGGTCACAGTACCATGGATTGCTCTGTCCCTTCCAACCTCTTAGAACAAAAGATTGGGGTTGAGGAAGTAGAGAAGCCATCCAGCCCAAGACGGACAGTCCAGCTCTGCAACAATAAATGAGCTGGTCCACGTCTTACCACAGAACAGCAGAAGTGGGAGAGCTAAGTCCACTTAACTTTAACCAACTTTTCCTAATGTGGGACCTTACACCACACATTTTGGGGGATCAAGACACAAGAGTGCTACTGGCTACATGCGATGAACAAAACAAGGAGCAAAGTGATTGCATGTGGGTAATGAAAATAATAGCTGGTGGGAAACATAAGGAATCATTTAAATGATGCAAGAGAAATGATAGACATCTCAGTGTAGTTTTTGTAGGCAAATAGATGAAAATTGGTCCTGCAGAAAGGCTGGGGTACAGCCAGGCACTAGGATGTTGCAATGCTTTAATTTGCCGATTTCCTGTTGCTTAGCAGGCTCCTCAGCCAAGAATTAGAATTAGAATTAGTCAAGACACAGTTCTCAGGGAGAACTAGGTGCCTTAGAATAGTATTCCTAGAAACCAACACACTGAGCATGAAGTTATTTACACTGTCCTGGAGAAACCACAGAAGAGCAGAATAGGAACAGAGACAGCAAAAAACTCTCTGCTCAGCCTTGAATTTACTCCTGAAGTTAGGTGTTCATGCCCAGTTTACCTTTCATTACTTTGCTTATCACCTCCAATGCACTCAATATCTTGGTAGCAGATCACTCCCCACAAAGAAGAGAAACCTGCTTCAAACCTCCATGATGCCTGACCTGCTCCAGCACATGGTCCTGTCTACTGCACCTTGCAGGTGACCATCCACACCAGAACAGGCTCATGGCATCCTCTCCCATCCACTGTGTGAAGTGAAATAAACAGCTTCAAGAGGAGTGGCTGAGCAAGGCTCACCTGCAAACACCAGGCAGGGCTGGAAGCTGAATGCTGACAGATGATGGCAAAACAGGCGTCTCAATTTTTGTTCCAAACCAGCTGAAAAGCATGAGCTTGCAAAAACACCCCACTTCCCAGATCAGCCCCCTGCCTACTGGTAACACCTGCCAACATAACCTTCTATGGATGCCCAGTTTACTCATGGTAATGGGAAAATAAAGATTAACTTTGCAAAAGCTTCATAACTACCACTACCAAAGGCAGTGAAGAACCCTGCTTTGAAATAAGTAAGAGTGTGCTTCTCACTGTCAAATTCAGAATAATTTTGAAGATCTAAGCTTAGAAAACCATTCTGAAAAAGGTATGATTTATAAATGCTTTAGACTTGCATTGCAGCTTTTTTTTTAAGATGAATGAAATAAAAATAAATTTATAAATATGTAAATATAAATTATATATATTTATATATATTATAAATATCAATATATGAATATATATAATATAATGTAATATAAATATATATTTATATTGTATATAAATTTATTAATATACAAATATAATAGAAATATAGACATTACATATTTCAGAAGTAATTTTCATAGTGACACTGGCAATGTAGCATCACTTCCAGTCTCAGGAGGTTTCTTGGCTGTGGTTGAAACTCTAGTTCCTTTTGTAGGCAAGTAAAACTCACTCAAGTCTTATCCATCTCCTTAAGATAGACTTCCCTCCTAGTTAAACCACAGGGACACAATCTGCAATCTGTTTGTCCAGAATTGCTATAAACGTACACAAAACACACCCAGAAACAAAAGAACCATGGAGTTCATGATGAAGCAAAGGCGACAGCCATCTTGTTTTCTTCTCCCTCTCTACTCTGCACTAGTGAGACAACATGTGGAGTATTATG
>VZRI01010147.1:171632-207493 GCA_013397515.1 Upupa epops | reverse complement strand
AGAACAGCTCCCTGATGAAGAAAGGCTGAGGGAGCTGGGTCTCTTGAGCTTGGAGAAGAGGAGGCTGAGGGGTGACCTCATCCATGTCTATAAATATGTGAGGGGTGAGTGTCAGGAGGATGGAGCCAGGCTCTTCTCAAGGGCATCTGGTGATAGGACAAGGGGCAATGGGTGCAAGCTGGAACAGAGGAGGTTCCATCTAAGAATCAGAAGTATCTTCTTCCCAGTGAGGGTAATGGAGCATTGGAACAGGCTGCCCAGGGGGATTGTGGAGTCTCCTTCTCTGGAGACATTCAAGACCTGCCTGGATCTGTTCCTGTGCAACTTGGTGTAGGTGATCCTGCTGTGGCAGGGGGATTTGACTAGATGATCTTTTTGAGGTCCCTTTCGATCCCTAAGGATTCTATGATTCTAGACAAAGGACTGAGATAAGCATGACTCAAACAGCACTGTTGATGTAGATGTCAGATTTGACCAGTTAATGAAACAAGCTTCAGAAAACATACACAGCCAGATCAGAGTAGAAAAAGTCACAAACCAGAACATTCTTTTGAGAATACGAGACTATCTCCTACCTCTCAGCAATACCCTAGATTAATCCCTTATTACAATTAAGGTTATATGGGGTATTATTGGTGGCAAAATTTTGTCAAATAAACAGGAGCTCTTTAGCAATCGGCTGTACAAAACAATAGCAAATAAGACCATGAAAGCAACAATTCTCTGCTGGCAGAGACAGACACTGGATGATCTAATTGACCTTCTGTGCTTGAACCTTGTCATCTATCACTGGCTACAGGCTGCAGAAGAATGAAAAATGTGTAAGATGAAAACATGTCTAACAATAGAAAAAAGAAAACACAAATGCAGAACGCAATGAAATTGCTCAAGATGCAAATTACAACCAGACCCTGGGACAGATTAAGAAATGATGAATATACTGAGAGTGCCAGACTCCAAATAGTAGGTTACTGTAATGCCTCCTTTTTAACCCCACTCAGTCACTTAGCCAGCTTTCTGCAACTGTCTTTGCAGGACTTGGAATGCCTCATGCTCAGGACATGGGTAGCAATGCACAATCAAGGCTCCAATTTTATGTCTGTGGCTCATTAGAAACAACAACCTGGACTTCACTTAACAAATGCAAGAGTCACAGAAAGTACCTCGTCTCATCCAAGGCAACTGAAGGCTGGATAAAACTCCTCCATCTGGCCAAATTGACCCACCACTGCTGAATACAGCTCTATCAATTCTGATCTCCCAGAATTTATACTAAAGGCTGGGCTAATGGTAGTGCTGGAGCTAGCTAAAAACATGCCTTGGATTTCTGCTATGATCAGCCTTTGGTCTGTATTCACAAGCTAATCGGCATCACTTCATTTCTGTTGATTTGCTGTCCCTTTGTGCACACCCCTCAGCCACCAGACCCATTAGGCTGGCCATGACCTAAGGACACCAGCACCACAAGAGCTTCTCAATACCCTCGCTCCTTCAAGACCCATGGAAGGATGCTCTGCCCTTTTCTGCAGGCTCCTGCCCGTCACCACATCAGGAAAAATACAGGAAAAGAGACTGTTCTGCTCTACAACTGCTCTGTTTCCTTCCTTTGGGAAACACGACTTGCTTCCCAGTTCCTAGCAAAGAAGCAACTCTTAACACATCCCCACTTGGTCCAGCTGAGGTTCAGAAACAGGAATTGTATAAAAAGAGACAAGCAGTGCTTGTGCAGGCCCAAGGATCTGCACCCTTACATCAGCTGCTTATCCCAAGGTCCGCGGAGCTGCAGGGTTTCAACAATATCGGGAGGTGGCTGGTACGTGGCTTCACCTGGCTTCCAACACCCCCCACATCTTCAAGGAGGGTTGCTAGGAAGCATCACTACCTGCTGGAGAGAACAGCAGGAGCCAGTGACCCAGCTACCAGTTTTTATGTGTTGGCAAAAGCTACTGGCAGGCATGAAGACATTTTTGTTGTCCACACTTCCACTCACATTGATTGATTACAAGATTAAGCCAGAATTTTGCAAAGTTATTAGCTCATTCACCAAAGATTTTCTTACTTATTGCTGATCCTTTCATGCAATGAGGTGCAGGATACAGAAACATTCAGACTTTTATACAACTGCATCGTTCTTCAATTAAGAACAATTGAGAAATACTACCCTTGTTCAAAAACATTAGAAATCTTCCTGCTTTCTGCCACGTGAGTTTCAAAGTGAGATTAAGAGGAGAAAAAGACAACCTTAAACCAGACAGATGAACCTCTACCAAGATCTCAGATGCAACAGAAACAGAAAACTGCAAAATTAAGGATCACTCCTATACTTCTACCTCCAATTTCCACTCTTGCAAGTAGAATTAATCAGGAGTTAATTTTTTTCCTATCTGTCAGACTCTTTAAACAAAGCAATTTATACCCTCCATGTCTAACAAAAGGACCCCTCAGTGTCACCCCAACAGCCCTAATAAACCATTATGGGTCTCAACTGAATGATTTCTCTGCAAATCAGATTGATGGAGAACAACTTCCTTGGCCAAGAAAACCAAAAATTCAGCCAAAAAGAGAAAAAAACAAAACCAAAGTTTCCCCTCAATTTTCAGGCAAACACACAACTGTAATAATATTTGAGAGTATTTTATCATAAAAATCAGCTACTTCACTCTTAAACAACTTCCACTATTTTGCCAACTAAACTGCTGCTCTGTCCAAACAATTAGTCATATCTTAAACCAATGATAACAGGCAAGGTCGTGGTTTCCATAATAAATAAAACGATCATTTTAAGTAGAAGCCATACTTTCTATCTGTTTCTCCAATACATATGTTATTGTATGTATATTGATGTAGTTAATACTCAGATGACAACTGATGGAGAACAGAAAAGAAACCGAAGCTGGCATAGATCCTACCTCATCCTGAGTTCCTGCTTCTGGGACAGGAGTCAGGAAAATGAAAGGTCTTGATAAATTTCATTCTGTCATAAGCAATGAGTGGGAAAGAGAAAGGTGAACCCACAAAGAAACCAGAACAAGATGCGACCTTGGGGTTTCAAACTCACTTCCAATCCATATAAACAGCTACTATTTCCTTTGGGTTCAAATCCCTGCCCCACCTTATTGCTCTGGTTCACATTATAAGTAGAGGGCCCAACTATTTACCTGAATGCAATTGCCACAATATGTTCCCAGAAGAAATGCTGCCACCAGGAGAACTCAGGTCTTTGGTGCCCAGCCCAAGAGATAGGCTGTTCTACCACATGCACAGAGAAGAGCAGTTTCAGTGTCATGGAGCAGTCACACTTGATGCCAAGCACATGGCACACTTTGGTCCTTCCAGGTCCTGCATCTAAGGGCACAATGTCCTGCTTCAGCAGAAAAGGTACGCACAAAATTAGGTTGCTTAACACACCAATGCTGGCTCTCCACACAGCAGGGAGAAGCAGTGTCTGTCTTGGCCCATGACATCCATTCCTTTCCTCTCTAACTGCTAGGCAGGAGCTGGACCTGTCACTGGCTGCTGGAGCATCACTTCAAAGCTTGCCATGGCAGAATGCCCTTTTTCACAACAACCAACAAAAACTTGGGGCCTTCAGAACACAAACCCAGGATCTGCTGGGGTTTCTTTTGGGCTCTTTTTTTTTCATGACAGACACGTGTAACAGGGAGCACCTGAACTAACTGAAGCCTAAGTAATGATGTGGGGAAGGCACAGGAATGAGGGAAGGAGTGGAAAAGCTTGGTCATCAGTAATTCCTTACCTACAATAATTTCCAAAACTGGCCAAGCACCTAAGCGTCTGTAAACCTGCGCAGACAGAAGTCTTCGCCTGGATCACCTCCAAGACATAAATTAGAGCATTCAGAATTTTAAAATATGTGTATGTAACTATAGTCAATGAGATTACAGATTTTATGAGAATCCCTCATTTCCAGCTCAATGTGTAATTTGTGAGGGTCAGCTGTCCTTTCGTTCTCCAAGGACTTGTGCCAACGTAGGATTACTAAGTGGGAGGAGAATCAAGGCATGTCACTGGAAACAGGACAATTTAAGTGCCTGGAGATATACATCTGGTTTTATAGTTTGTTCTTTGATATTTTTTTCTTTAAAGGCCTGAAAAAGCACAAGCAATTGAATACCAATTAAACTATTACAGTGTCTGCAGGGTTTTTTTCCATTACAGGTTCAATAAGCTAAATGAGGTATTTAAGACACTTCTATGCACAGTCCAGATTTACAAAAACATTCATTACCCCCCACACACACAACGTGTGCTTTGACTTGTACGGCTGCTTAATGCCCAATGCCACAGATGTTACCACAGTATCACAGTAATGATGAGGCTGGAAAAGACCTTAAAGATCATTCAGTCCAACCTAAAACCAACCAAGTAAACCTAAACATCTGACATCTAGATCATGCCACTCAGCACTTCATCCAGCCTAACCTTAAACACCTCCAGAGACGGTGACCCAACCACCTCCATGGGCAGCCCATTCCAAAACTGGATCACTCTTTCAGTAAAAAACCTCTTCCTAATGTCAAGTCTAAACTTGACATTAAACTTATTTATGTTCTTTTTTCAGAACTTAAGTATTAACACACAGACCATAGAATCATCATGGCTGGAAAAGACCTCCAGGATCAAGTCCAGCCCACACCCCAACAGCTCCCTAACCCCCAGACCATGGTCTCAAGGGCTAGATCTACTCATTTTTTAAACACCTCCAGGGATGGTGTCTCCACCACCACCTTGGGCAGCCTGTTCCAGTGCTCAACCACAATCTCAGTAAAGAACTTCTTCCTAATATCCAATCTAAACCTCCTCTGATGCAACTTGAGGCAATTTCCACTCATCCTATCATTAGTAATTTGGGAGAAGAGACCAGCACCAGCCTTGCTACAACCTCCTTTTAGGTAGTTGTAGACAGTAATAAGGTCTTCTCTCAGCATCCTCTTATCTAGACTTAATAACCCCAGTTCCTTCAGCTACTCCTCATAAGGTCTGTTTTCTAGACCTCTCACCAGCCCTGCTGCCCTTCTCTGGACCTGCTCCAGCCCCTCAATGTCTTTTCTTATACTGTGGGGCCCGAAAGTGGACACAGTATTCAAGGTGCAGCTCACAAGTACAGGGGCACCATCACCTTCTTACTGCTGGTTGCACCATTCCTGATCCAGGTCAGGATGCTGTTGGCCTTCTTAGCCACCTGGGCACACTGCTGACTTCTGTTCAGCTGGCTGTCAACCAACACCTCCAGGTCTTTTTCCAACAGGCAGCTCTCCAGCCACACTTCCCCAAGCCTGTAGTGCTGCTGAGGCCTGTTGCACTGACCCAGCACTTGGCTTTGTTAAATCTCATCCCATTGGTCTCCATCCCTCCAGCCTGTCCAAATCCCTATGCAGTGCCTCCCTACCCTCAAGCTGATCGACATTGCTGCTTAATTTTGTGTCATCTGCAAATTTACTGATGGTGCATTTGATCCTCTCATTCAGGTCATTCATAAAGATGTTAAACAAGACTGGTCCCAAAACTGAGCCCTGAAGGACACTGTTTGTGACCAGTTGCCAACTGGACTTAACCCCAGTCACCACAACTCTCTGGGCTCAGCCATCCAGACAGTTTTTAATCCAGCCAAGAGTCCACCGGTCTAAGCCATGAACCGCCAACTTCTCCAACAGAGTGCTGTGGGAAACTGGGAAATGCCTTCCTGAAGTTCAGAGAGTCAACATCTACTGCTTTTCCCTCATCCACTAGGTGAATCACCTGATCATAGAAGGAGATCAGGTTGGTTGAACTGGACTTGCCCTTCATGAACCCATGTTGTCTGTGCCTGATCCCCCTGTTGTCCTGCACTTGCTGTGTGACCATGCACAAAATGAACTGTTCCATAATCTTCCCCGATCAGGCTGGCAGGCCTGTAGTTCACTGGATACTCCCTTCTGCCCTCCTTTAGATAGGTGTCATGCTAGCAGGTTTCCAGTCATACATGACCTCTCTCAGTAACCAGAACTGCTGATAAATCATGGAGAGAGGCTTGGCAAATTCCACGACCAGCTCCTCAGCACTCAGATGGATCACATTCAGCCTGTTAGGCTTATGGGTGTCCAGTCATGCACTACTATTTCCTATACTGTGAAGGGACTGTAGTGATCTCAAACCCTATCTTTCACCTCAGGGGACTCAATATCATGAGGATAACTGATCTGACTACTAAATACTGAGGCAAAGAAGGCATTAAGTACCTCAACATTTTTGTTGTCCTTGATAATGATGCTCCCCCTCACATGCAGTAAAGGATGGAGACTCTCCTTGATTCTTTTTCTGTTGTTAATTGTAAAAACACTTTATCACCCCTTGCAGTGGTGGCCAGGCTAAGTTCTAGCTGAGCTGTTTCCCTCATAATGTTCATTCTACATGACTTAACTAAAGCACTATATGCCTCTTGAGTAGCCTGCCTCTTCTTCCAAAGGTGGTAGACTCTCCTCTTTCTACTTTCCAGATGTTCCAAATCTACAACAAAAAGTGTCTTTTTGATACCAAAACAGAGTCTTTGGGTACTAGGCACACAGAGTGGACCAACCACAAACCAAGAAGTGGTTAGGTCTCCTGCTCTCTGCCCAGACTGCAAAGAGCATGTAATATTTAATGGCAAAAGGATTGCCATAGAAAACACTCACCTGTGCTTTTTAAATAAAGTCTCTCTGGCAGCTGTAGGGGGATTAGGTGTTTTTCCATCTCTAGCATCTATTATTTTAATTTCACCTAGGAGAAGCAGCCCAGTCTCGACCTGTAGCAGTGAAGATTACAAATGCAGAGTTAAGCACAGATATAAAAACACACACTGCTGGACCAGCTGACATGATCAGTTGTCCATACCAGGTAGACAGTAATCTGATAGTCTGGCCTCTTACCTTTAAGACTGAAAATATCTATCATCATAGAGTGGGAATTCATTTCTAGAAGAACAAACAGCAAACTTTGAAAATAATCTTCTAGGCATGTGCTGGAGGTATCTCACTACCCTGTCCCCTCTCTTTGTGCTGACGTTTTGCATCCTGTGAAGAAGGTTACGACAGACCTTCTGAAATGTTGTGATGTTTTTCTCTTCACCTTGTCACAGCTCTGCTGAGTGATGAAGGAGGATGTGAATGGTCTATTCTCTCTGGAGTGAGAGAATAGTGTCAACACCGCTCTAGATTTCAGATCTGGCAAAATGTGTCTAAAGGTGACATGGAAGAACAGTAAGTTTTAAATGACATCTCCATTTTCATATGATTCCTGTGAAGGTCCACAAAGAAAGATAAAGCTTTCTTAAAAATTATATGCTATTCCTGTGTCTGTCATACTGAGTAGAGTGATGTGGAGTGATAACCACCAGTTACTTACTAGTTTTAATGAAATTCTATGGGTATGTTTTAGTGCTAGCACCACCAGTACTCACAGACCAGCAATGGTTCACAGACAAATTAGTCTTTCTTGACACTATCAGTCACAAACCTTCAGTTGTTGCTGTGGAAATATCAAAAAAAACATCTTTCAGACAAGCTTTGGAACTAACCACTACAATAAAGATTAATTTTCTTGGTTTCTTAGATTGGATCTGTTTGCTGAAGTTTGGTTTAAAACAAGGAGTGCTTTCCTTAAGCATGACAAGTTAGAGTGAACAAAACCAACTGTGTAGATTACAACACTGGAAGTTTTACTTGAAGATCACACTAATTGTCCAAAAAAATATAACATGTATCGATAAATCCATTTGTACTGTTGCTCATGGAACCAGGCAGTTTACATAATCTGCATTGGTTCAAGAGGAACAAAATGCAAGTATGGACATGTTATGGACAGACAGCATATAATGGACAACTAGTTCGTAGTTCACAGTGTATTTCCCTGTTAATTTTAAAATCAGTCTCATATATTTCTGGTGCAGTCATGTGAATCGTTGGTTCCGTCCAGGTAGAAAGCAAAGGAATGCAACACTGCCCAAGGGTACTAAACTATAAATGCTGCAACAGAACCCTAAAAAAAAAAATCACTAGTTTCACAGGTTAGACTTGGGCTAATTGCACAGAATTTAGGTTTATAGGTCCAGAACATTTTGCTTCTTTGATTTCCTAGACGCAGGAAAAAATCCCAGTGGGTTTTAAGCTGGTTGTGATCAGCTCTAGAAGAAGAGATGGTGTAGTAGTTCCTCTGGGTTAACTTTTGCACACCCTGTCCCTGGATCACAACAAGAAAATCAAACTTTCAGCAACCACAACATGGCCTTTCACACAAAAGAAAAGCACAATAAAGCCCAAGTCAGGAGTAAATAACCCCTCAAGACAATCTTTCTCTCTTTAGTTTATCTTTCATTTTCTCAAAGATGAAACCTAATGACTTTTCTTCTTCAAACTTTCAGTTTTACGCCTAGCAAAACCCACTGCAACACAGAAGGTCATCAATTAGTTTCCTTCTGCCACCGGGTTCTTGGGCGATTCAGCAAGGAGGAGCGGAGTCTGTTATGAGGGATGTGACAGAGGCCACAGTTTCACAACTGTCCACTTCCCAAGGAAGGAAATGCACTCCCCTGCAGTATTCTTTTCCAGCAAAACAGAACAGTTTTATGCTGGCTTTGGGCAGTAGAACTGGCACAAGAAAGGCTCCAGTAAGAAGCAGTCAATGCAAGACTGGGCAACTCCACTGAGCATACCACAAAGGCGGCCAGGAGCAGGGAAAGTCACAAGCCCCCTCTCCTTTCAGCAGCTCTGCATCATCACATTACCTTCCCTGTCTGTGAAACTGCAGGCTGAGGACTTGCTGCAGGGCAATAACTTATCTCCAAAACCTTTAATGAAATGTAACCCTGTACTCCCAAGCAGGGTTCATATCTCATCCATCAGCTCCCCAAAGCATCACACATATAAAGTAACAGTCTAGTGAAAGGGGAAGTAAAATTATCTGCACAAATATTTAGATAACTCAGGAAAAAAGGAGAAGTAGGCAGCAACTCACAGAAATCCCTAACCAGGCAACTGACAAGACACTCAAATGGACAAAGGAAATAAATTCTCTGACTGCCAAAGGACACTAAGAAGGACAGATTTTGGTGTTTACTCCCCCATGTGCTTGTCCAGTTCTTGAGTTTTGTTGTACATCAAAACCCAAATTGGTTCCATTTTGGATGGACAAAGTAGATGAAAATGAAATGGCAGAGCTATTTTACAAACACATGTAGTCAGCATTAGAGAAGTAGATTATGTGTGTTTGAAATAAGGTGAATTTACTGGCCTCACTGTAAACTAAGAGTTTCAGTAAAAAGAGACATTGCATACTAGAATAATTCTGAAACAAGCGTGTGTACTGCACATCCAAGAGCTCTAAAAGACCAGACTGACAAGCACTCTGCTCCTCTAATCTAGCTACAAGGAGGGTAATGGGACCACTTTATACTTAGCTAGGGACAGGAAAGACTAGGCAAATAAAACCTCGGTCTGACACTGACTGTCAGTGTGCTGCAAAAAATTTAAGGCATCTGCAGTAAAGCAAATGTTGTGCCAATCTGGTAAAGGACTGGCCTGACAACTTGATCTGCAGTACCAATCTTAATAGGAGCACAATTAATACAGACTTTTTGCTTGTACAGAATACTCTGGTGGCTAACATCACAGACTTCTAGATTCTGATGTGCCAGCCGACTAGTTACAAGTGTTTAATTATTTCCAAAGCAAGAGTCAAGACCTGCTGGTTATCAAGAGTTTGATGATGGTTATACAATCTACCTTTACAAAGAAATGGGTGCCAGTTGACCTTGTTTTTGCACTAATAGTATAAACAGCTAGGTTGTGGCAGATGCTTTCAGTGGCACAACTTGAAGGCAGCACATTTATAAAAGCCTTTGTAAGGAGAGCACATTATCCTGGATAACTCTGCTCATAACAGGATGAACAGGAGATTACACTCACTATTACAGAACACAAAATGCATTTGCAGGTGCAGTCAGGGAAGAAAAACTTCTTGATCACAGATGAAACTGAAGCTTCAATATGCAAGACGACAGCTTAAAATACAGCCTAGAGCTGCCTCTCCTGCCTGAGACAGGCTGGACTTCAGCTGAGACATTTCACTTCCCACTTTGCTATTATTCATAATTATGAACATAATATGCCACAAATATAACTGGTAGCTATACTAGAAAGGAGCACACTGAGCAAGGTGCTCACAAGCTTCCAGAAGACTCTCCTGGCAAGACACAGGAGGGTAAGGAACACAGACCACTTGCCACAGTCGATTTGTCCAATTTAAAGAAATCAATGTACTCATTTGTGGTGGTGGGAGAGCTTGCAGCTGCTTGCTCCAGGAAGCCTGGACAGTAATGAAACATGATGCCGACACTGCTAGAATCATATAATCAAGTTTAGAAAAGACGTTCAAGATCCTTAAGTTCAACTATCCAGCCTACAATCCCTGACCACTAAAACATCTCCTGAAACACCATGTCTTCTTTTGAACACCTTCAGGGGTTGTGCCGCCACCAGCTCCCTGAGCAGCCTGTTCCAAGGCCTTACCACTCTTTCTGTGAAGACTTTTTTCCTAGTGCCCGATCTGAACCTCCCCTGGGCCAACTTGACCCTATTTCCTCTTGTCCTGTCACTAGTCACTAGGGAGGAGGCCAGCACACACCTTACTACAACTTCCCTTCAGGTAATAGTAGAGAGCAAAGAGGCCTCCCCCAGCCTTGTTTTCTCTAGGCTGAACAAGAACGAAGCAGGATGAGACACAGGAATCTTGGTGACTTCACATTCCCACAATGACAGGCTTGTACACCCACCTGTGCCAATTTGAATGGCTTCCAAACACAGCAACCCTCCCCAAATGCACAGCAGCTATTAACACAGGGTATCTGGTACGAGGTTGGCCTTAAAAAAACTACCCACTCTGCCATCACAGCCTGGCCCTGCGAAAGCCAGAGACCCATTCGACAAATGGGAAGCCCCATCAAGCTAAGCAGGTGGGTTGTGCTCTGCATGCAGACACTCACTGCCCCAGCCCAGGGAGAGCACTAACAATTGTGGAATTGCAAAATGATGTTTGCTTATTTTTAACTTCTTTTTCCTTTTTTGCCTCAGGAGATAAGAACAGTTGGAGTAGTATACGCTGTGGGGCTTCAGCAGACCTAGTGCCAAGACTAGCTGTTTGAAGCTTTCATCCATCCAGTTTTAATCCAAATTAGTAGAAGCTTCAGAAAGAGATTCTGGCAAAGTCACAGCTGAAAAGATTTTCATCATTAATTCTGCCAAACACATAAAAATACAATAAAAAAAGAGAAAGGGGGTGGGATGTAACAGTTTTTGGCGCAAACACATTCGGGTTTGCTTTGAGGGTAAAAACAAGAAAGGAAGAGAACCTGTACTTAATTAACAAGTAGTCCATATCTTTGACATCTTTACATAAGGCTAAAAATGGTTTGCTATGGTTATTACAGAATTTCTTACTGAGATAGAAATTGTCTTTGTTTTACAAAGAAGGAAGGGAGCCATGGGCAAGAGATGTCCCACTTCATTCAAACAGCCTCAAAACGAACCCGTGCAGCAGAATAATTTACAAAGGCATGAGCAGTGGTCAGAGAGGGATCCTTTCACCCAGAACAGGAACACAACTCAGTGAAGAAGACTGTATGCAAAGACCTCTCCTGCCAACAGACCAGACCCAGCTGCTCACAGGATGTTCTTCACAAAGCTACGTTTCATCGCTAGCCAAAAATCACGTTTTATGAGCCTTCCCCGTTTCTTGTTAATAACTTTCATAGCTAAACTTACCCTGTACTGAAATGATCCACTCGCACTTAATCTAGTGCTGCGTTCAACACAAAACCAAGGATCAATCCTGCCTCCAAAGTTCCCAGTGCTTAGTGGAAATCTCTTTTTACCAGTTTCAGGATAAGGCAAAGACCCTCTGGGCTCTCCACTTGTTGCACAAAGCATCCTTCTTTTGTCATCAGCAGAGACATCCCACCTTGTGGGACTAACTCCTACAAAAGACAGTATTGTGATTATTTGCTATATGGCTGCCTTGCCAATGGCATCATCTCAGTGAGATGAGGTTGTTTTGTTATCAGGTAGAAATTTTATTAGAATTAACCAATCCCATCATCTACAGTAACAACCTGCTGTTTTGCACCTTGGCGACATACTGTATTGGAATGTCAGATGACCATGGGCAACCACAGCATCTCTGTACAGAATCATCTCTTTTCAGTACATGAAAATGGAATTTTTTTAAATTTCCCCATCGTTAGGGTTTTTTATGAAGCCGATGTCCTGTTCCTACCTAGTTTTGCTACCAAAAATTTTACCTGGCAAACCTGTCTCCAGGACAAGTACCCCGAGTGAGCTCAGTTGGACTGTCCTTTCTCTAGGACCTTGGGAGGCCTTTCAGGAGGCCTTTCAGCTAACAGAGAGCTGATGTCTCTTTTGGGCTGTGACTTCCCACCCACAGGCTCAGGAAAGCTCTGACTGATGCAAGACACCATACAAAACAATGGAAGCCACAACAGAAAATCACAATGCAAATGGGTTTGAGAGTACATGCATTACCAGAGACTTCTGTAGTTAACTAACAGCAAAACAGCCCAAGAGACAGTGAAACTTTATCTCTTTAGCAGTGTTTTTCCATATTTTTGAACAAGTGAGCTCACAAAAATTTTACTGCCTTCTGATAACTGTCATGCCGAGGGACACCCATGACCCTCTTCTCTTCTAAGTTCCAACTCTGAGCTAACATTTTAGTCAAATGGAAATAGAAGAGACACAAAACAGTTACAGGCCTCCACCACAGTCTCCCAGACCTGCTGAACAGTTAAAGTGGAAGGAAGGCCCCCGCCATGAGCTGAACTTGCAACCTTCTCCCCAGAAGAGATGAACTAGGTATTTCTTCAACACCTCTGCCTACTTCAGCAAAACTTGTAACTCCCTGCTATGTTAGACCTCATCACACCTTGACCTTCTAACAAAATTGTTCACATTTACCACTAATTAAAAATAAGTATCAGAAACAGACAGCAGGTAGGGCACACAATCACCACAAAGAAATCTATTTCCACTACTTTTCCATTTCATCAGAGAAATAATGGGAGTCCTTGCAGCCAGGAACACACATGCCAGGTAAAGCAACCCTCTGAAAAGGGTCTCTCCCTTTGCTTCCTCGACAAATTTTTCCCTACAGCAAGAGACAGCCTCTGTCCGTATGACCTTGTAGCCGTTTGCAGCAACTCCCTCCCATCCAATTTGCTGCAGCGCAATGTAGCGCTCCAAAAATAACGTTTATTTTTGAAAACTGGAAAATGGCACAAACCACCCCAAAGGAGAGAATGACAACGGCATGAGTTCAGTGCGGGCTCATGAACTGATCCTTCCTGCCAGGGACAGGAAACTGGAACCTCACAAAAAGAGACTGAATGGAACCAGATCGGACAAAGGCGCCAGAAACCGCGGCCATCGATGGCCAAACCCTGCCGAAAGATAACTCACCCGCCTGTCAGGCCTTTGTGAGCGCGAGGACTGTGTCATGGCTCCACAACTATAAATGCCTCTACTTTGCAAGACTGCACGTACCACTGGCTGGATCACACACATGAAGTGAGGAGAAATTTAAAGATCAGAAATATTACCGAGTGATAGCTTTAAAGTGGGGGATCAGCAGAGCGTCAACATCTGATTTCAATTCTAGGCTATTTTGGATTAGCAGAGCTTGATGCTGTACCCCAAATACACTGTTTCTGTTCAAAAGGGTGTTCTCCAGTAACGATGGAGCCATTATGTATGAACTGCTAAACAGAGGCCGCACAACTGTGGCCGAATGCACTGAAAGTTGGACCAGACTGAGGAGAAATAAACTAAATCATTCACTCTTAATAGACAGAGCCAGCTTTGCCACTGCCTTACATCTTGTATAACCATTTAGAGCACGTCTACGTAGGGTAACTTGTATGAAAACGAAGTTATAAATCCATCTAAAAAAATTCCTTGCCTCTGAAGGACAGAAACTCATTTTAATTTGTATAGTAATAAAAGCTGAATACCAAATTGTCATGCAAAACCTGAAGTCAGAAGTTATATGAAGACAGGTTTTCAGAAGTGATAATATTTTGGTTTAATATTTGAAAAAGTGATCAATTGAATTCTGCTTTAGAAAACTTTTCTGAGCTTTGATCTTGCTCCAGGTTTAACTCAGAACAACTATTACATGGCTGACATTAAAAGTCCCAAAACAAAAGTGATTTATAATGGAACCATAAAATAAATCACTATTTCAGAACCTCCTAACGCACTGCAGATTAGATCCAGAAGGTCAGGCCAACTTGTCACTGAGTCTGTGAGTTCTCCCTGCTGCAGCCGAGGACCACGACACGTCAAAGAGCAAATCTAGTCAACGAACTCGATTGTGCTCTCTCAGTTAACATATCCAAAGTCCTTCAGTTGATTTTTTTTGGAGAAGCACTTGAAGATTAAAATCTACCAAGACTGTAATGTGACCACAGAGAGTACAGGGCTTCCACTGGCTGAAGCAAGCAGATACCTTCACCCACACCCTGAGGAAGAATATTTGATCACCAGCATGAGAAGAACCATTAACATCCTGAATGAATGGGCTTAGTGGTTTTTGAAGGAGGTATTTTCATAATGAACACGGTGTGGATTCAGCAAAGTCTGCCCTCTAACAAATACAGCTTCAATTTCAAAGATTTGATTAGGCTTAATACCATTAGGGAACTATTACTGATTTCATGCTGTTGTTGTTACTGCTTTAACTATCGGTTTCTGAACCAAAAATTGCAGACAGTTGGCTTGACCAAGAGTCAAGGTTTAGGAATGCAAAAGCCAATCCAAGGTACAGATGAGCTTCAGATGTGGACAGGCTTCACAGGGTTTAATAGGATCTCCCGAGCCTGTCAGGTCACAGAGGCTCTTTTGCTTGGGGTGTGCGCACGTGCACACATTTGTTTCTTGGTGGTTTGTGTTTGTTGAAGCACTTCTGGCCTCAGCTGGAGCAACTGGAGTTCACACAAGCAGTTACTGCATGCAACAATTAAACCCTCACAACAACATTGTTTTATTATATACTATTTACAAAAAAACAAACCAAATGAAAAATATCTTAGTAAGCAACGCTTGATCACCAACACGTGTTTCTAAACCAGCCAGATGTTCACAGTTTAAGAAGCCAAACAATACTACCACTTTTTGTAGATGGCAATGGTGAAAGCACAATAATAATAATAGCTTTAGTCAATCATCATTAGTACTTGAAAGTACAAATATAAATTAAGTAAGACTCAAAACCCTTTTACAAGAAAATCTGCTATAAACAAAGCTAATTAAAAAGAACTGCCCTTAACCTGTGTTGTGGGCTTCGTCTTGTTTTAAAATTAAAAGCAGTACTTATTTTTCTGAAGCATCCCCATGAATGTTCATATCCAGATACTCTTACGAAGAAACACAATCTTCATTCCTGCCTCATTTTTTAATCTGTTCGTATTACATTTTACTTCTGATTGTCTTTTTCTTCCTTGGCAATCCTCTTTGTCACACCGCTGAAATACTTTTCACGGAACGAGTTGTGACCCCTGTATGGCATGTATTGACCATCCAACAAGTAAGAGTTCTGATCTTGATCCTGTATGGTATGAAAATGAAGAAGTTAGATTTTAGGGTAGTATGTTCAGCATCTATTGCCACTAAATTTCCTCCAGACTCTTTCAGACAATTACAAGCAAGAGTGAAGTTGTTCATTTGGCTGCATTGTTTTGGTTTGGTGTTTTTATAATTCAAGGGCAAACATTTTAGCCATTAAATTGATTGGAGAATTTCAGAAATAGAATGCTAAGGTTTCAGTTAGGGTTAGCAAGAAGATACACACACATCCTTCTGCAAAGTCTTAACATCAAACAGAAATGGGAATCTATATGCAATTCTCATTTGACATTGATCAGATACAAACTGTGAGCAGACAACGGTTTCTCAGGGTGGTTTTGTTCGGGTTATTTATGAACTTTCCTGAAATTTCTTGAAATTTCATTTCTCTGCACAAAGTAACGATGCAAGTTGTCAGTACCAGACATCTGAAGCTTTAACAGCACTGCCTCACTGGAAACACCTCAGCTAGCACCACCAGAACCCAGCCCTCGCATAAATGAGCAAGAGCAGAAGCACTCACCACACAGAAAAGAAAGGTTAGTTTCTAGAAAAAAATACTGGCTGGAGAATTCAATCACTCACGAGACCTGTGGAATGCAGAACACAAATGCCTCCAGTGAGTTCTGTTACTGAGGTGCAATCAGAGGATTTTTTTTGTGTGTGGTATTCACTAGCTTCTAGAAGTTCAAGCTGACAGAGTAAATCCCTACATGACACCTATGTGACACCAGCCAAGAAATGAATTTATAAAATTGGCCCATGATACAAACACAGGTTCAGTTAATCGTGTGCCATGGCTTCACAATTACAATACTTGTCAACTCGTGTTGTCAATACTGTAAAACAGACAGTGCTTCCAACTTCAGTCTGAATGCTAAGGGAAACTGAGGGCAACTTTTAAACATGGTTTTACACTTACAGGTGATGCCAGTTGAATTATGGTCAATAGAACAATGGAAGTGAGATAAGCAGCCTCACAAACAAAATGTGCAAAGAGAAAATAATAGTCTCTATCCCACTAAGCATTTCTTCTCAATGCATTCTTACTGTAGTTTTTTTTAAGTAACGCAGAATCACACAGACTGATGCATTACTTGAGTTTACAGTTTATAGATGAAAAGGTTACTGGGGAATGCTTTAGTCTCATTAGTGGGAACATGAAAGGAGATTTCAGTCAGCATTTTCATGCATCACAAGTATTACAGAGCAAGGATGAACTGAATCCCAGTGGACAAGGTACCTTCAACTATTCTGCAGCTTTTCCAAGCTCTGACCTAGCAAGATGAAAGCTCACTTCACCCTACTCTGGCTTTCCCGATACAGAATCATAGCATCCACTTCAAGAAAACTGAAAGGGTTTTAATCACAAGATGCTCATGTGCGCGTACTACTGCCCTCTCCTGGGCCCAAGAGATACTCCCATGAAATTCTCATCTATCCCAGCAGACACCAGAGGTTAAAAGTGCTATGTGGATATCTAAGTGTACATCAGCAGATCAACTGTTTAAACACTGCACTGCTGGAAAGTGGCAGAAGAAAGCGATCTTGATAAACCCACTTCAGACTCAGCACTGAATACTACCTTTTGGTCACCTGGGAGAGCCCGTGGCCTCCAAGACCCTTTTCAACTTGAAAGTCATCAGGTTTTTAGCTCAACCATGGCAAAAAGCCCAAAATTAATATAGCCAGCCAGGACCTAGGAGGATTCAAGAGGTGCTTCTCAGAACCAGCTTGTACCCATTTCTCCAGGTCTCTTACAGAGATCAACTGCTCTGATGAGAAGAGTACTCACCCATCCCCTGAATTGGCAGCTCAGAAATCCTTCTTCGACATAAACATCTATTTTAATACCTTTGGGATCTGATTAACTATAGTTCTACATAACTCACTTGTTTTGGGAAATGGATGGGATATCTGACCCTGCAGGGTAATGGCATATGAATTAGAACTATTTTAACATAGATATAAATCCCCACAGCCTCTAAGAGGTCACATCTGTACACCACTCATCCCAATTCCTTCGGCAACTAATTGCTGATGCTGAGTGAAGGGAAGAAGGGAGGAGAATCTGTCTCCCTCTAGTACCACCAAGCCAGCTAGGGTGAAGAAAGGACATGAGAACACACCCCAATTTAAATGCAGCTGGAAGACGAACATCTGCAGACACCAAACAAACAGGTTTGGTGGTTCACTCTGCAGCAGCACCCAGTTTGTACAGCCAGGTCTCAAGCTAGAGGAACCACTGCTCACTAGATGAGATCGGTGACCAGACGTGGATTGTTTTAGAACAATGAGCTCCTGGCCCACATCACAACTCCAGCTTAACAGTTTCCATTCCCTACCTCTCCTGTACAGACAGGACTGCTTAGTGAAGATGGCAATTGCTTTGAAAAACAAACAAACAAAAAAAACCACCAAAACAACAGATCGGGAATTGCTTTATAAGAGGAAAGAAATCCTGAGCTACCTAGAAATGCAATTCCCTGTTGACATTTATTGGTCAAAACAGTTTTATAAGCTACATGATAACTGATCAGAGTAATTATCGGATTTCAGAGTCTAGTGCTTTCCAAATATTTATGTGGGCAGCTGAATGGGTATAATCTGAACACTAGACATGGGCTGTATTTAATGCAATGGAGATATGAATTTATCAAATACAATCTTCATGAAAAAATTGGTTGTGACTACTGCACTAGAATTTGCCTGGGCATGGGACAGCTTTTTGTTTCAGTGAGGAACCCAGCCCAATATCCTCAGTAAAGCTCTATCTTCAGTAGCATAAATTTACTTCAAATATAAACCATAGCACTTCATGCATCCTATGATACGGTTTATATTTGAAGAGGTGTGGCCAGCAGAGCAAAATACATAATTCTGCCCCTTTCCTCTGCTCTTGTGATACCCCACCTTGAATACTGCATCCAAGCATAAGGACATGGAAGTGTTCGGAATGAGTCCAGAGGAGGCCACAAAGATGACCCAAGGGCTGAAGCATCTCTGCTATGATGATAGGCCAAAGGAGCTGGGGTTACTCAGCTTAGGGAAGAGAAGACCGAAGTGGAACCTTATAGAGTCATAGAATCATTAGGGATCAGAAGGGACCTCAAAAGGTCATCTAGTCCAATCCCCCTGCTACAGCAGGAACACCTAGACCAAATCGCACAGGAACGCATCCAGGCGGGTCTTGACGTCTCCAGAGAAGGAGCCTCCACAACCCCCCTGGGCAGCCTGTTCCAATGCTCCATTACCCTCACTGGGAAGAAGGTCCTTCTGATATTTATGTGGAACCTCCTATGTTCCAGCTTGCACCCATTGCCCCTTGTCCTATCACTAGATGACCTGAGAAGAGCCTAGTTGCTTTCCAATACCTAAAGGGAACCTACAAAAAGGCTGGAGAGGGACTTTTCACAAAGAGATCTAGCAATAGGACAAGAGAAAATTGTTTTAAACCTTAAAGAGAGTAGGTTTAGACTAGATCTTCAGAAGAAGTAGTTATTCAGCACAAGGATGGAGAAACTCTGGAATCGATTGCCTGGAGAGATTGTGGATGCCCTCTCCCTGAAGGGGTTCAAGGCCAGGTTGGATGAGACCTCAAGCGGCCAAGTCTATTTGAGAGGCATCACTGCCCACAGCAGGGAGATTGTAGTAGATGATTTCTAAGGTCCCTTCCAACTTGAGCCATTCTGTGATGCGACAAACTCTGCAGTAAGAGATTTCTTATGGAAGCAAGCAGTGGCAACACTCTCTCAAATGCATTAGCTGTCCAGTGCCATTAATATGGACGGTTTCTTTCTCTTTTCTCTTGCTTTTCAAGGAGTGGAGTGTGTTGTATTGTGCATGGAACTACAATGTTTTAAGGGAGTATTTGTTCCTCTTAAAACAACACTCTGAAAGCCAGGTCAGGAATGCTGCTCGCGCTGCACTAGGGATGTGCAACTTTTTCATTTCCTTCCAAACAACTGCACACAGTTTGAGGCATAAAGTTTATAATCGGTTATTCACCACAAAACAGTAAGACTTCCTAAAAAATTATGTCCAAGAATGGCCAGCAATTATCAGACTGCTTGGTGCTGTATCAGCTACCAGCTTGGCACCACTACCAAGAAAAAGTCTTCTCCCTTTACTTGAAGAAGTCAGAGCTGAAGATTCTTGTTGATCCTGGGTCATTCTTTATCATCATCCTTGGTTCTTGCTTTGAATAATCTAAATTCTCTAAACAGTAGAGTAATTGCAAACAATAGCTATCACATGAAACTTTGCCTCTGAACTGTCTGATGACGAATTCTGTGACAAGTGGAAACCAACATAGCTCTTGTCAGAGCCTCTACTACCAAATTGCTTTTGGCTGATTCAAGTTTTCAACTCAACATTTCTTTTAGAGTCATCTTTAGAACAAAAACAGGTGTTGCAGATCTCAAAAAACAAAAGTAAAAGAAGAAAAAGGAGGAGGCTTAAATCTTACAGGAAAGCTTAGGTTTAATTAAATTCTTGGAAAATTCTCCATATAGACTATATCTATTCATATTCTATGATTCAATGAAATATTAAGTTATATTATTAAATTATGAATCTAGTATGCCTGAGCTCAGCCCCAAGATAATTACTTACATTCAAGTTTTATTCAAAGCCATATTCCTACCCTTATCACAGCTTCCCTCCACACTCTACATCTGGTGCTGGACAGTAGCTATAGAAACCACCTGTCCTAATGTTAACCAGATACAAACAACATGAAGCAGTATCCAAATCAGGATCTGCAGGGTCACACCCAGGAACAGACACCACTAAATTCAGTAGGAAAGATTGTACATCAGTAATAACTCCAGAGCCACCATGTGACGTAGAAGTGCTGGAGCCATTCTGTATTGTGGAGTTATATGCCCACTACTCCAGATTTCTTTGACAGCCATATGATCACAGTTCCTCTGCCCAACATGTTCTCTGTTTCATCTTCCTGCTTAATTTCTAGGTGACCCTCTTAGCCCTTGCCAATTACAAATCTCTCCCTCATGAATTATTTTAAGTCATTCTGATTAGAAACTTCAGAACTAGGTGGCAGCTACCAGCCACATAGATACCAAATGTTTCTGTCAGCCAGACAGCAGAGAAGCAAAACAAATAATTCAACAGTAGTTGAAATAACTCAGTATGGGGCAATCAAGAGAAACCAGAAAGCCAAAAGTCATCTCCTATTTGGGAAAAAGGCCAAAGCTCCAGATATCGGATGTTATGACCATACCTGGACAATTGGAAGCATCCAATCAAAAGGCTGCTCAGGATACTAAGATAGGAAAAGATATGTTCCAGGTACAGGACACTGGTGCAGGGAAATCTTTGATGGACACCAAACAACAGACCATAAACAAAGCAAGCCCTGGCTAAGGGGTCAAACATATGTTATTCGACATAAATAATGCTTTGCATCATTAGATGCAAACATGGGTTCTGGTATCTTTAAATTATCTACAAGACATCTGGAGTCCTGAGCATAAACATGTGCATAGTTTTCTCTAAGCAGCAAGTCTGCCAATGGGTGAAAGTGCCCAGAACCGCTAAGCATTTCCAGACAGGAACATGTCAAAGTACGTCCTGAAAACCAGGGGATGCACAAAACAGGAGTAGCAATGAAGTCAGTCTCTTTGCACAAAGGGTGCATTAAATTACAACATGTGAACCCACAGCAACAGCAGCAATAGAACTCCCGCAGAAAAACTCTGAACACCCCTAGATACCCATGTCAAATACTTCCACCATTTATCACCTTGGTTCGCTACCAGTGAAGTTGGCAGTTCCGTCTCTGATCATCACACAGCACGTTCTTAAGAAAAAAAACAAACCCACAGCTGCTGCTTGAAAATCTCACTCGTTACCATTACTGATGCAGAACCAACATGCTACTGTGTTGTCAGTGAAGTCACCAGCCAGACCCTGTGGTCTGTCCAGCACAGAACGACAAAGATGATGAATGAAGTAGAACACCTCCCTTATGAGGAAAGGCTAAGGGAGCTTGGAGAAGAGGAGGCTGAGGGATGACCTCATTAATGTCTATAAATATGTGAGGGGTGGGTGTCAGGAGGATGGAGCCAGGCTCCTCTCAAGGTCATCTGGTGATAGGATAAGGGACAATGGGTGCCAGCTGGAACAGAGGAGGTTCCATATAAATATCAGAAGTAACTTCTTCACAGTGAGAGTAATGGAGCATTGGATCAGGCTGCCCACGGGGGTTGTGGAGTCTCCTTCTCTGGAGATGTTCAAGACCTGCCTGGATGCGTTCCTGTGCAACTTGGTCTAGGTGATCCTGCTGTGGCAGGGGGATTTGACTAGATGATCTTTTTGAGGTCCCTTCCAATCCCTAAGTGATTCTATGATTCTACGAAAACAGCTCTTCCAACTGAGAATGTACTAAAAATTTGCTCATCATTCACCTTTCATTAAGGATCTCCTTAACCAGTTTTTTAGTTTCTCTTCTAACAATATAACATAGGAGAAGCAGCAAGAATGGTAAAAAAGTCCTGAAGACAATACGCCCTCATCCCTCAGGAGAGGCACTTAGCCTGCCCCAAAACCTGGAAAAAGCCAAATGTGTTTCACTGTACTTACAGCACAGCTACCACATCATTTCAAAAGGTAAAAAATGAAGTAACAGAAATGATTTACCTGCACTGCAAGACCCATGAATTCATTTATTATTTAATTTTGGGCACCAAATCACACCAAGGTTCAGTGAGACTTGGGTATCTGGGCAACTCTGCAGATGGGATTTAAAGTGCACTCTTCCAAGAAAAGCATACACAATTTTCCCAAGTGACCACAAGGACAAAGCTCTCTTCCACACTACTAGCAGCTTTCTCAAGATGGAAAGTCTATAAAAAAACCACAGAGAAAATGGAGAGGACCAAAAATTCTTTTAAATCACTACCCAAATTATTTTAAAGAAATCTGGGGCAACTTTACATGAGCTCTAACTCTCATTATAAAAAAAGCCAAGTGCGATAGAAATAACGATCAAATGCTCCATAGAATAATAGAATCATTCAGGTGGAAAACACATTTAAGATCATCAAGTCCAACCACTAATGAGACTGCCCAAGGCTACCGCTAAACCATGTTCTTAAGCTCTAGATCTACACAACTTTGAAACATGTCCACAGACAGTGATTCAATCTCATCCCTGGGCAGCCTGTTCCAAGGCCTGATGACCCTTTCCATGAAGAATTTTTACTAATTCCTAACCCAAACTTCCCCTGCTGCACCTTGAGGCCACTTCCTCTTGTCCTATCTCTAGTGACTTGTGAGAAGAGACCAAGCCCTCTCTTTCTACACCATTGTTTCAGGTAGTTGCAGACAGTAACAAGGTCTCCCCTCAGCCTCCTTTTCTTTAGGCTTAACAGGCCCAGCTCCCTCAGCTGCTCCTCACAAGGATTGTCCTGAAGACCCTTCACAAAGCCCATTGCCCTTCTTTGGACTGACTCCAACAATCAATGTCTCTCACGTACTGATGTGCCAGTACAATAGCAAAACCTTTTCACAAACGCAGTAGCTTCTCTTTTACACAATATAATCAAGAAGTCTTGCTTACCTTGAATTCTTTTGCCTTTTCCATGGTTATCAGGCGCCTTGATGTGTGGCTGGAAAGCATCTGCTCACAGTTGCTAATAAGTTTCAGGCATGGGTGTCGGGGAATGATCTCTTCTGTATATCTGGAAGATATAAATGTTCAGAGAGCTGTAGCTTGCAAGACTTGCACCTGAGACAAAATTCATACACATTTTCACAAAATAGCTTATCACTATGCATTTTAATCTGGTAAAAGAAATTCAGTGTTCTGGAGATTTTACACCAGATGTATTCTGATCAACTTGTGACATAAAATACATATAATAAATTAAAAACTCACAGTAAAAAGGCACACATGTACTCTATATGTATTTAAAAGACACCAATATATGCACAAAGGCCTGCCTTCATAATTTCCATCAGAAAACACGACATCCTCTAAGGAGTAATAGTTTATTAATGCTTTCCTCAGTCAACATAAGTGAAGCTGCAGGACTGTGATATGCAACTCTGGCTCCCCAAGAGGGGAGCACAGCACTTCCTAATTGTATTTAATCAACTGTTATGAGACAGCAGCATTGCTGGACTCCAGAATTCAGTGTTACAGATTTATTATTTTCAAAAGGCCAGAAAACCAAACCAGCATTGTCTTGTAACATAACATCAGCTGGTCACAACAATGGTTGACAATTAAATCCTGTCTATTAAAGCAAAAAGTTAAGTGTTTTAAACATCCCCATCTTGTGAGCGTGCTATTTGTTATAGAAACAGCTTTCTCTAGACTGCACTAATCCTTCTGTTTCTCCAAATACTGACAGGAGAATGTAAGAATTTAAGAGCTATGCCATGAGACTATAGGAGCAACAACTATTGACCTTGCTAGTAAGATAAATATGACATCACACATCCTCCCTACACACCAAAAGACAGATCAGCTGTTTAGTCCCCGGTTTTGCAATAAGCTTCACTGTAGCAGTGACTACACCACAGTGCAGAAAAGACAGAGAGCAATGCCAGTGTTTATGGTTGCTTTCCTGATTCCTCAGGGCTTGGGGCTCAACAGAACCCAGACATCAAAACACAGAGATGTTAACTTTCATACCTATCACTTGAATAGATTAAAAGCAGGAGCTTCATGTTTTCCCTGTAAACATGAATTTTCTGAATGCACAGAAGTAAAAACTACACAATTCAACAGAGGGTCCATCTATGTGCTGATGGAAACCTTGAAGATAAAAATCAAGCTGTTAAGCAACACAATGCCCATTACAGAATTGTAAATATGAAAACCCCAAACAGCATTGCCTTTGCATTGTTCCAAAACTTGAAGATCCCAAAACAACTTTCCAGTCACTTCTCAGGTATGGAAGCATGTTACTGCTTCTGATAGGTGAGACTGGAATATGCTTTTGACAGAGAAGAACCACATTATTTCTCAGCTGTTTTTTTTTCCTATTACACAAGACTTTTGATGCACCTAGCACCACCAAATTGCTCAGTCTTACAAAGGTAGGCACTCTGCCACAGCATCTTAAAGGTTTCTCTTCATAACCATGTAACAAAGGAATTAAAGGAATTCAGATTCAACAATGATTTCAATGTCAGATGGAAAGAGTAAACTTCAGAGCGAGATGCTATCTTGGAGGGGGAGATGGCTATCACTGTTAAAAAGCCTTGTCTGTTAGCATTAATGCATATATCTCTACATTCTTTCAGGTAAAGCTCAGAACAGCAGTGTGGTTTTAACAGATATCCATTTTCGTCTAGTTTTGATTTCAATATAAGGTTATACACAAGGATCTCAAATAACATGTGAACCTGGTGGCAGGTGTAGCCACAGGGTATTTGGTAACACAACATATTAGCAGATGGCCTCTTATCTGCCCCACACATACTTGCTTTGATGTTTTCTCCTGTGTTCATCATTACAACTAAAATAAAGCCACTACACTAATATTATGTGTTAATGTCATAGAACAGCTTAGGTTGGAAGGGACCTCAGAGATCATCTAGTTCCAACCCCCTGCCATGGCCAGGGCCACCTCTCACCAGACTAGGTTGCCCAGATCCCTATCCAAGCTGGCCTTGAACATTTCCTGGGATAGAGCAGCCACAACTTGCCTGAGCAGCAACTTGCCAGTGCTGCAGCACCCTCAGAGTGAGGTGTTTCTTACTAAGATCTAATCTCTTTTAAGTTGAAACAACCTGCCTTGTCCTGTCAGTAGAATCCCTTGTAAAAGGTCTCTCTCCAGCTTTCCTGTAGCCCCTTCAGACACTGGAAGGCTGACATAAGGTCCCCTCCAGAGACTTTGCCAGGCTGAACAGCCCAAACTCACTCAGCCTGTTCCCAGAGCAGAGATGCTCCAATTCTCTGATCATCTTTGTGGCCTCCTCCAGACATGCTCCAACATTTCCACTTTGAGGACTTAAGAATCAGATGCAGTACTCCAGATGAGTTCTCACAAGAGCATAGTAGAGAGGGAGAGCCACCACCCTTGAGTTGCGAGTGACACTTCTTTTGATACAGCCCAGGATGCCGCTGGCCTTCTTGGCTGCCCTCACACACTGCCAGCTCATGTTGAGCTTCTCACCCACCAACAGCCCCAAGTCCTCCTCAGGACTGCAGTATAGCAACTTCAGCATTTCAATTCACACTAATATGTACAAATCCACTTTTTAAAGAGGTAGCCTAGTTATCTCAAAACCTTACCTATGAGAAGTGGAAGTACGGTACACAGATGCGTTTCCTTCTAAACTCAGCTTTGTTCCCAGGCTGCACAGCTGAGCAGACAGCATCCTGCAGTCTCTGCTGGCCTCTCTCGTCCCTACCAAGGCTGCTCACTCCCACTTCCTACCTCCCACTGCCACCTCTCGGTCACTGGACCTTCAATTTCTCAGAAGAAAGCTCATTCAGTAGCAGTATATTCCTAAAAGCCAAAAACACTTACAAGACATTACCATGCATCTTGTAATTGTCTGTGGTCAGTTTTGGGTAACTCAATTCAAGAAAGACATTGAGGCACTGGAGGAAGTGAAAAAAAGAGCAATGAAGCTGGTGAAGGGCCTAGACAACCAGTCTGATGAGGAGCTGCTGAGGGAGCTAGGACTGTTTAGCCTAAGGAAAAGAAGGGTGAGGGGAGACCTTATCACCCTCTGTAACTACTTGAAAGGAAACTGTAGAGAGGTGGGTGCCGGTTTCTTCTTGCAGGTAGTCAGTGATAGAGCAAGAAGGAGCAGCCTCAAGCTGCACCAGGGAGGTTTAGGCGGGAGATCAGGAAAAGGTTTTTTACTAAAAGAGTAGTTAGGCGTTGGAACAGGCTGCCCAGGGAGAGGGTTAAGTCATCATCCCTGGAGGTGTTTAAAGATCATTTAGATGTAGTCCTTAGAGATCTGGTCTAGTGGTAAACTTGGTAGAGTAGGGTTATTGGTTGCACTTGACGATCTCAAGGGTCTTTTCCAACCTGAATGATTCTATGAGTCTATGAACACACATAGCTCTGGGGACCTTTCATCTGCTTTCTACACCTGCACCTTAAAAAACAATGAAAATCTCGTCAGAAAATTAATGTTGAAATTTAGATTTCTTAGTACTACACAGTGAAACCTGCCCAGAGCAGCCAGCAGCTGCACAGAGGCTGGCTTGCTCCCTGCTTACCACTGATGGTAATGCAAGGCTGATCCAGAGACAGAGTATGGTCACTGGTTGGACTTGGGAGGTCTTTTCCAACCTGAATGATTCTGTATTTCTACCATGTTTATGAACTACTCCAGTAGAAACACATCTTACAAAAAGCCTTCCTATATCTTTGAAATCCATCTGCACCTTGAAAGACCAATATTCAAAGCTTAAACCTCTACCCACTACACATATATTTCCAAGAGCATATGAAGGACCTTTTCCTTTCGGTAATAGGAATTACCACATCCAAGAACCTTATTTCAAAATCTGCTTTTCCTCATATCAGGTTTTAAAATAACCAGTCTGAGCATTACTCTGAAGCGCCAGTACACCACAAAAAGAAAGTACAGTGAGAATGCAGCATCCGTTCTGACGTACTACATACCAAAAGTCAAGAATACATACTCAGGCCTGTATATTGGAAGCCAGTAAACTAATCTTCCTCCCACCACTAGATATTCTGCAGCAAACTTCAGTAGGTCGAAAAAGATGTCACTTAGATGATAATTGGATGAAGCGAAGATGTGATTTTCTGCACTAAACAAAAACATGTACAAGTGTAAGCATGAAAGCACTGGCAAATCCTTAATTTTTATTTCAAAGCAAACACACAAACCCTAAACAAAACAGCCCCTAATCACAAACCAGCGTTACATGATATTTGCCAAACTCTCTAGGTTAAGCAAGGAGTTTAACTTGTGCTGTGAGGCATGTGACTTCCCAAATTTCCTTCTGGCCCTGCAGACTAACATCTTTAGTACTTGTGGAAGTCACAGAACCATGAGCACATTGGGAACAGGTACTGTGCACAGCATCTTTAAGGACAATTTGGAGTAAAAGGCAGAAGACAAGGAAGACCAGGCAATGGAGAAGCTGCGTGTTATCTCTGAAGAGAAAGAGCAGTGGAAATCCAAGAGAGGTTAAGGTAAGACAAAGGTATTCTATTTTAGACTGGTTTTACAGCCTGCAGAGCTGGAAGAGAACTTTGAGGACGGGACACAGAAGGTAACAGTGGCTCATGGAGATGACAAATGGGATTTGGAATCCGAACACATGCAAATGATAAGCAGGGAGAACAAAACCAAAATAATTTCAGGAAGCAACATGCTACTTTTTGCAAAAAAAGGGCTTTTATTTAATTATGATTACTATCATTTCTTTATCCAAATGAGAAATAGTCTGGATTCTAAAACTTAGACTAGGCTTTCATTCACAGACTATATTATATAGCAGAACAAACAGCTTACTTACCTCCATTCAGCTGACTTAACCATTTCCTTTGGTGAACCTGTTCTGCGAGTAGCTTCTCTGATACCATATGGTGCTATACAAAGCAAACGCATAATGCAGAGATGAGACCAAAAACACTGTCCAAAACAACACACAACTGTGTTACATGCATACAACAGTGCCTCGAAGTGGGATGCACACGAAGTTAAAGACAAGCTTTTACAAAGTGACATTGGTAAGGGTAATTTCTTCAAGATCTATTAAAAGTTTCTTGCTCCAAGATCAAAGGAAACCCTTTAGCTGAAGGGGCTCCCAGCAGCCAAGGTGTTTGCCACACTACATTGGACAAGCTGTGACACCGTTTGCAAACTCAGTTCTATGTCATATTAATAAATAAAAAATAGGCAAAATAAAAATTAGACAACCTGCCTAATTACCTTTACAAGCAACCCACAAAGGAAAGTCACACTGTGTCTGACTCATAAATGTGCCAAGCAAGCTCCAAAACCCAGAATTGGCTGTATTAAAGGTCTTATTTACATTCTGGGCCTCTACTCTGCTGCATTACTAAAGATGTTAAGCTCCACTGCTGTCCATGGACTGCTCTGGTAAGAGGTTTCCATACATCAACACCGAGATGGCTTGAAGCACTATTAAATTCTACTGGCAAATGTAATACTGATGCCATGAAAGAATTATCACCATTTATCCTTAAAATAAACATGGAGATGTCACCTGCCACAACACTGCTCTTAGTGATTGTCTTTTGTAACACAGAAGCTGCAGGTCTGAGCTCTCAGCAAATCATTACATCAACATACAGAGGCAACAATCTTTTGGTTGTTATTAATCAACAAAGAGCATTAACAGACTTACGATCTGTAATGATTGCATCGAAGAGCATCCCTTTTCGCCATATTGGCCTCGAAGAATCTGAAACCAGTGCATCAAGGTAATATTTCTCTAAACCATACTGCCGGAGATTAGCTCTGATGTTTTCATCTGGTCCTCTCCATTTCTGGTTCTTTCTGCTTGCCTTGCCTGGGGCAAAGCATGAACAGGACAAAAAAAAAGCATATTTGACAATAAACTGCAGGAGAAGTTTTCATATACTCTATCGCTTAAAGGGAAAAATTAAACAGCACATACAAAAACAGAACTTATCTCCTGCCTTACTCTACTTGCTGACACAAAAAAAATTGCATGGAATGGAATGATGACAATTACATGAGGAAAGTTCTGCTGCACCACCTGCAGAAGGTGTCACAGAACACCCTTATAAAAACACAGCTTTAAAAGTTCTCTCACACTGCATCAGTCATAATCCTGTCAGATGACAAATAAGTCACGTTGCACAGCAGTTTTTAGAGAGGTAAGAATGGGACTAGATTTCCTGGGACAGGTTGTAAGAGGCTTCCTGCATCACAGACTATGAAAGCTCACAGCCCTTATAACTGTTAAAAAGTAAGGGAATATCCTAGCTAGGGTACTTGTAAATTGGTCAAGTAAAATAATCATGACAAATAAATCCTGAGTTTCCTTTAAAATGCACCAACTATCATCCCCTACCACCAGTAATCTTAAATGGCAGAGAGTAACACTGCAGCGGCTTAGAGCTACAGAACATACCTAATCCATGGATCGTGTTGTAATCTATATCGGTTCCACACACATATGCCCCAAAGTGTGCTGAGGAGATTAGAAGGCCACCTGTTAAGAAAAGGGCAAAGGTATAAACTGCTGCGATACATAATCACCTGTGTTAGGGTATTTTGTTCAGGTACTTCAGGAGTTCCCACCAGGGGCACACTAGGCTCAAGGAGGGAAAAAAAGGAATTAAAACTACCAACCAGTTGGAATCACTATGCAATTATAATAAAACATAAGGACACTAAGTGCCTTGTCTGCTCTACCCGATTTTCCTTATCTTGCCAAGTCACATGTCACTTAACTCTAGACTATCCCCAGGAATTTGCTTGTGCTTTTTTGTATTTCAAGGCAGGAAGATCCTTTAATCATTACATAAGCCACAACTTCTAATTCTACATTGCAAGGAGAAGGATTCCAAAGTGTTGGCCAACAGGTCAGAAACACAGTTGCCTTCTATAAACCAGCCAGCTTCCCTCAGGTATGAAACGCTTCAATACCACACTTTTAGCCAAGCCAGAAGCTCCCTCTCCTGGCTTAACTAAAAGAACCTCAGCCAGCAGTAAACATACAATGTGAATATTATCCCAAAGAGGAGACAGGAGGGTACAAGGAACTGATCACTCTTGAACGCTGTGACCTAACTATTGCTATATGGTGTTACACACCCAGAACAACCCTCTGCACTGCCCTAAAAATGCTGGTCCTGGTGACCTTTTGAAAGGTGATTTTTGGTGCTGAGTCACTCTGGATCTCAAGCAGTCCATGACATACATGAATTGGTCAGTTTTAAACCCAGTTACATAAAATAACAGTGAAGTCAACCAGTTTACATATTCCACAGTTGGTCTCCTTTTCCTGAAGGCCCTTTCAAGTTAAAAAAAACATTCATTTTATAATCACCATTTTGCTTTAGACATCATCTCAACCATCAGACAAGCACCACTGTGCCAGGTACAAGTATGGCATAAGCAAGAACACCATCGGCCAGTTTTTTCCCCTCCAGTAAAAAAAAAAACCAAAAAACAGAATTGTGGACTAATAGAATGCATTGGGTTGGAAGGGACCTCCAAAGGTAATCTAGTCCAACCTCCTCATAGCAAGCAAGGACATCTCTAACTAGAACAGATTGCTCAGAACCCCATCCAGCCTGACCTTGAATGTTTCCAGAGATGGGGCCTCCACCACCTGGCATTTTCCTAATGTCCAGCCTTTTCCATGACCCCTTGTCCTATCATTCCCTGCCTTTGTGAACAGTTCTTCCCCAGCGTTCTTGAGGAACCTTTCAGCTATTGGAAGGTTACTAGAAGGTCGCCCTAGAGTCTTGTCCTCTTCAGACTGAACAGCCCCAACTCTCTCAGCCTGTATTCATAAGAGAGAACATATATACCTGTTCCAACAAATGGATCATATACAATATCGTTGGGTTTTACTCTCCCATGGTTTGCCATAATGAAAGACAGACAGGCATCCATGCTAGTGTTTCCGATGAAGTGTCTCTTTTTCACGCTGTAGGACTCGATAAGTTCTCTTTGGCCATCAGCAATCTGTTGAAACAGATTTAAAAATCACTGCCAGGTCTTAGACACAACAAGACAGGCTAACCAATTTCAGTGAAGCCATGCAATAAACAGGTAATTTTTTGTTTCATTACACATCACTTTGCTTTCTGCCATCTGAAATTACAAGACTTCTTTCCAACCACAGAAATCCTGGTTCAACACCAATATAAATCCAAAAGAGTGGTCAAAAACACATTACAAAAACATACAAACATTTAGAGGGAAAATTCTTCTAAAGAATTAACAATTAAAGCAGCTTTGCTGTTGCTTTAGGAAGCAAAAAAACAATTCAAAACAACATTTTGAACTGACGAGGGGCAGAAATGCGTGTTCACTGCTGTTAACACGTGTGTGCATAGGCACATGTACAGCTTACGGTCACACAATTTCCATCCTCACTGATGTTTATGTTGTACTCAAATCTAAATTTAGGACAGTGCTAACACAGCAGAACTTACTGAGAAGTGCAAGAGTTTATGTTTTTACATCAGACTTTCAAACAGTGCTGAAAAGGACCAAAGCAGTCTGGAAGAAAATACTTTCAAAAGCTCTTCCAGCAGTATCCCCCAGCTCCAGTCAGTATCAGTCTCAGGTAAACAAAACACACTCCCCTATTTATCTAAGGCTGGTTTCCTTGGTTTTAAACACTTGAAGGAATCCTTCACAGATGGGACAACAGCATCAAAGTTCTGCAGCACTCCCACAATCTAGGGTGCTTACCAGTTAATCACAGGTGTGGAGACTACTCAGAGGTGCTACAGATCACTTGGATCTCATACTCGTATCAGTGGCTGCCATCACTCAGGAAGAAATCCTTTGGAAAGCCACTTTCTCCTCAATAAAAGGACTCGGGATATCCTAATACTGCAGCAGGTCTGGAGTGCATACACCAAACTGGCAAGAAGTGGTGAAGACCTCAGATTACAAGCTCTAGACTGTTTTTGAACATGGTTCCTACTGTACACCAACTACACTGTCAGTGTCCCTGTCAGCTGCACTTGCTGATGAAGGCTTGGGATCGGATGGTGCCTTTCTGCAGAGGTGCCTGCCAGGAACACTTGCAGCACTTGTGGAATGCTGCAGGTCACCTATAGTTCCTGTAAATCATTCTTGGTGTTTGAAAGATGCTGATGGTGCTTACAGGTCCATCTGGGCCCACCACAACAAAAGTCATTGCTGTAGCTGTGTAATCTCACTGCTGCACTGAATTCCCTCAGTGGAGGGCAAGATAAGATGTATTCCCAGATACAACTTCACCAATAAATTGCTAAATTCACCTGGTTTTCCTTAATCATGGTAAGGACTTTCAAGACTTGTATCAGTGTATAATGTAGTGACAGACTGAGCTATAATAATATTGGCTGCTTCCAACAGAACTCGACACACCTTATGTTCAAATGGAAGAACATTTTTCTGAAAACACAAGCCCATAAGAATGGAAGCAAGTGTACTCACGCACCCATCTACCAAAATACAGGTGTAAGGGCTCTTCTGGAACATTATTGGGGTCCATTCCATAATCTTCCAAAATCCAGAAGATGTGTTCTGGATTCTTTAAATTTACTTTTCCTTTGAATGGCAGAAATTCAAGGGCCTACAGAAATTAAAAAAAAAAAGTAAGAAAAGGTCATTGCTTTTCAAATACTCACCCCACAAAAAACTAAACCAAACCAAAGACCAAACCACAATTTTGCTTGTGAGAAATGATAATAGTACTACAGGTACATTCTAGATTTTCTTTGGATTTCTGAAATGCCTTAAAATAAGGATTAGAAATCAGAAACCATAGCATTTATTAACTGGGCAGAACCCAAATGTAGAGAAATTAACTGCGCACACATTAAATTTTCAAGTTCTAAAACAACACTGATGATAAATAACTGGATAAAAAAAATTCAAGTGATATGCAGCTACACCAATTTGCATACTTATTATTATTTCATGTACATGAAGAATGAATAAACAGGAAAGGGTAGCTGCTATTAATATAATTTCAATCTCTCTAAAGCAAATGGGATAAATACATGCTAAAATAGAATGTGGAAGAGCAAAAATTAACAGTAATTTAGAAAGATTTCCTAACTAAAATCCTGATACAGCTAGGAGAGCATAAGTGCAGGCAACAACCTACAGACAGAACAGGAAACCAGCACACAAGCCATAGTTTGCAACCGGTCGTTGTTCCATGTTCTGCAACAATAAACGCCCAATATGGACATCAAGTAACACATTTCCCAAAAAAAACTAACTAGTTTTGGCCAATAAGCTTCAGTTTCCCCAGCACGCGAGGCTGAAATCAGCAGTGATATTTGTCTTTCTATATGCTTTACTTAGTCTGCTTAGAAAACAAAATGAACTTTTATGAACTTTGTAGGAACTTGAAATTCAGTCATAAGCCCTGAACTGCTTAAAGAGCTTCAAGAAGCATCAACTGGAAAACACTGCTAGCACAGAACAAGAACAGCATGAATGGATAAAATTAACCATCTACTTACATCTATCTTTTGGATTTTCTGTGCTTGGGTCAAGGTTTTATTAAATGTATGGATATGCACTTTATAAGTAGAGTCTGACCGGAGATATGGAAGCTGAAAAAAGGCAAAGACCCTTTCATTAGTGCATTGCAGAGCTCTTCAGTGTGACTAAGGAAACTACATTATCCAGGTTCTCTATAATTATACCATCTTATCCACTGGATAGTTCCTCAAAGATGCATAGAGCTCCCCCACAGAGTTTCCATGGCCCCACAGCTCAAATATAGACCTGAAATGACAAAGTTGGAGAGTGCAGTCACAAATGGGAAAAAAAAAAGCCTTACAGATACTTACTTCCTTTAACCATACTCCTACTGTGTTTACACTTTGCTTCACAGAGTATCAAAGTTTTGTTCCTACTAAGGAAGCAGTTTTAATGCTAAGATGATAATTCAGTGCTGCTTTTTTGTTTGGCAACGTATACTAAAAGGTAAACTTCAGCCTTAGTACTCTTGGATATCACCAGATCTTTTTGTAGCGCACGATACCAACAAATCACAGAATCATAAAACCATTAAGGTTGGAAGAGACATACAAGATTGTCAAGTCCAACCATCAACCCAACCCCACCATGCCCACTAAACCACGTCCCCCAGTGCCACATTCTACATGTTTTTTTTAACACCTTCAGGGACAGTGACTCCACCAACTCCCTGAGCAGGCTGCTCCAGTACCTGACCACTCTTCCCATTGAGAAATTTTTCCTGTCTCATCTAAATCTCCCACAACAACTTTAGGCCATCTCCTCACGAGACAAACTTCAACTCTACTCACCAATTGGATAGGTAAGCAAAGGCTAAATAAAGTCAAGAACAGACTTAGTGTGTTAGGCTGCCCTGGAGTGACACCAATAGTGGAATTATAGCAATATAACAAGATCACCAGAGACTCAACCTACTTCAAGCCATGTGTATGTTGTTTGACATTTTCAGCTGTTCAAATACTGCTGTCTTCTGACAGCTTTTTATGTCTGTTCATTTCTACACTGACAGCTTTAAGTATTTTTATGCAAATGAGAGAACTGATGCTCCTGTAACCAAGGCACATCACAGATCACAGTGCTCGAATACTCCAATAGAGTGGCCTTTCTCCACCACAGAAACAATCACTTCAGCAGAGGAATCCCAATGTCATGGCATGTTGATAGCCATGTGTGTACTTGCAGCACACCATGAACACAGTTTTTAAGGATAAGTTGGGCTACATAGCGCTTTTTCAAAGACAACTCCTGAAGGAAAATACTCAAAGGCTTAGCTCACTAAACAGTAAATAGAGAACTACTTTTTACAAGGTGACAACAGCAGACAGCAATGCTTAGTGGTAAGTTATTTTGCCAAAACACTCCTTCACAAATAAATTCTCTAAGGCTATGTTTCTAATACTGGAAAAAGTATTGGGTTTTTTGCGGTGTCTATCTTTTCCCTAAAGCATTTGATAATTCCCCTAAAGCATACTGTGATAATTTAAACTATACTTATAGACAGAGCAAAGAAAATGTTGCCAGTGTAAAGAGTATCCAAGAAGCTGGTTTGTGACTCTTCCTCAGTTGTCTACAAGCTGCTTTTTGAAGTACAGTTGGTTCCACAGACATTTTAAAATAAGCCACTAACTAAACATTAATCAAAGGTATTAAACAATCAGTGACACTGCAAATCCTGGCTTATTCTCGGACCCTGCAGTGACCACATGCCAAGTACAGAGGACTGGCATGCTGCATCATTAGTCCTACAAGACCTAGTCACTCAATTCCTCAAATTCAGAAGTAATCAGATAGTTAATCTGAAAACTTTACACAACATTAGTATTTGCCACAATAAAGAGCAATTTTCCACCACCTAAGTCACCATTTACCAGATTCTTCACCTCTTACTTTGCACATACTGTCCGTTTCATTATCCCCCTTGCCATTTCTTCAGAAGGAATACTAAGAATCCAAAACGGAGACTGAAATAAAAAATAAAAAAGTAAATGGTGTAGA